>JAGDQP010009014.1:0-60777 GCA_022664845.1 Lepisma saccharinum
CGCCCCAACTTCAAATTTTTAGGGCTACGCCCCCTTTATTGTGATCAGACTTTCTGGGGACAGCGCCCCATGCTGTGCAGACCTTTTCCCATATCGCCTCGGAGGCTGCACGCTCATAGCGGTGGTTTGATCCATTTATTGAAACATTTTCGTGATAAAAAATTTCGTTTCTCTAGCTTCAGTGGTTTGGAAAATGGTATTTGGGCGGCTATGTTGAATTAAAGAAAGCGATTTTTAAAAAGTTTTCTTACATTGCCGTTACCTATTTGTGATGGTACACCTTCATACCAAATTTCGTTTCTATAGCTCGAATGGTGTGGAAAAAGTTTTTGTGTGGCCATTTTGATCCAAGTTAACAACTTTTTCAAAAATGTAAATTATTCCTAAACTACTCTTGTTAATACACCTTTATGCCAAATTTCGTATCCCTAGTTCAAACGTTCTGGAAAATGGATTATGAAGTCAGCCATTTTGGATTCAAAATGATGTTTTTGCAGATATTTTGTAATCTACTAGTGATGATATACCGTCATACTTCGAAATTTCATATTTCAATTTTTAACATCTTTTTTTTTTACAGAACCTCAAAACCGCTGATTTCCCAATAAATTCTTGTTCCAGTATAGCATGCTGACGTTTTGTGACACGCGGAACTCGGCTGCATGCACTGCCGTACGTGTTGATACTTCCCTCGATTCGCTCGCGTCTCTGCCCCAAGAATCCCACGGCAGGCCGCGCATCGAACTTGAGGAGTTTGGAGGAACTGCGTCTTTTTATCACAACCAGAATCTGCAGTGCACTGCGCCCTATGATGTAGATATTCCCTCATACTCCAGAGCGCTGCATCCGAATGGGGAAACTTCCATATTCTGCCTGTATAACAGGGTCCTGGCAGTGCTAACGTTTGTGACGAGTAAAACTTGGTGGGACACGCAGGAGTATTGGAAGTTGGCGCGAGGAACTAGGCTCATCCATATTCCATTTCACCACTTTTTAAGGTTGAGGAGTTGACTGGACAGTTTGCACCCCTGGTGCTTTTGCTCGTATTTCGCAGCTTTTTACACTTGTGTAATGTATATACTCGCTTCGCCTCATTGGGGCGCTGCCCCCAGAATTCCAAGATGGCCTCGCTGGGGCGCACCCCTTTATCGCAATCAGGCTCCAGCTGGGAACTGTACCCTAGTAGGGGAGACGAGCCGAATTTATTCTAACCTACTCGTAATGGTACACCTTCATACCAAATTTCGTTTCTCTAGCTTCAGTCGTTATAAAGTGGGGCTTAGGCGTGCATTTTGGATAAAAGATGGACACATTTTTAACGTTTTCTTATATTTTCGTGACATACTCGTGATGATACACTGTCATACCAAATTTCATTTCTCTATCTCGAACGATGTGAAAAATGGTATTTCAGCTGCCATTTTGAATCAAAGATGGTGAATTGTTTAAAACGTTGTTATGTTTTCCTAAACTACTCTTCATAATATATCATTAAGCTAAATTTCGTATCTCTGGCTCAAGCAGTTGGAAAATGGATTGATGACGCCCGCCATTTTGGATCCAAGATGGCGTCTTTAGAGATATTTTGTAATATTTTCATAATCTACTAATAATGTTGTACTGTCAAACTAAATTTCATTATTCTAGCGGCAGCCGTTTAGGCTGAGTATTCTTTAAAATTTTAGGGTTGGCGGCCATTTTGAATCCAAAATGGCGACTTTTTCAAATTTTTAAAAAGTTTTCTTAATTTGCTATCAATGATGTAGTTTCATACCAAATTTCACTGTTCTATCTTTAGTCGTTTAGGCTGTGTATTCTTTGAAATTTTAGGTTTGGTGGATATTTTGAATCCAAGATGGCGATCTTTTCAAAATGTCGGAATTTTTCCTTTATCTACTTATCATCCTCTACCTTCATACCAAATTTCATGTTTCTAGCTTACTCCAAACACCCTAAACAATATGATGAGTGAGTGAGTGAGTCAGCCTAAAATGAGCAATTTCAGGGGTCCACAACTAGAACATAGTTTGAGATACGAATATGAAATTTTGTACATCAACACATATTTACCATATCTCCTTAACGACAAAAGCTCATATTCCTATCTTTAACATCTTTTTTCTTACGAGGCCCCCAAATCGTCGATTTTGCCATAAACTCTTGTTCCTGTATAACATGCTTCTGGCAGTGCTAACGTTTTCTGACGTGAAGAACTTGGCTCACGCACTGCCGTGCATGTTGATATATATATATATATATATATATATATATATATATATATAAAGGAACGCTTTCATAAACCATTCGCTCTTTATGGGAATCTAATTTCTACAATATCTTTGCATCAGTTATTTCATGTGTGGTTGATTTTAGGTGTTGTACAATAAAACATCATATTAAAAAAAAAGAAATATTTACTTATTTATTTCAACTTTTTAAATAATAATAACAATAATAATAAAAATAATACTATACTTGATGTATATACATGTTTGAGAACTGATGTGTATGGTATAGCAATATATATTTATCATAAAGAGTTGCAAAACACATACTCAAATAATATAATCTCTACGATTATGACAGGTTAGGTTAGTGTTCTTAGTATGCGGTGTGATATCTATAACGCAGCCGAAGATTGCATAATAAACTAATATACCTTTTCAAGTTGTAATGATTTTAGTTACTGTAACTCAACATAACCTTCGATAGATTGAAAGTGCTGAGGCTAACTTAATGACATGAGCAGAGCTGTAAAATGATGTTTTTCCACTGTATGTTCGGTCTGTTTGTTACCTGATGAAACCACATTACCGTACTCTATATGTTAATTGTTTGTTTGCTGAATAATCCTCCTTCCATCTGTTGCTTGATACATTCTTCGCTGAAGGATCTCGATATGTAACTAAGTCCCTGTTGATGCTGTAATTTACGTGTATCAAAAAACTACTATCTTGTGCTATGCTTCAAGAATGTAATTAAACTTTCGTTCTTTACTAGTGACAATTAAAATAAAAACTTTTCCGTCCGAAAGGCAAATGTCTAAAATGAGTAAATGCTTTTGCCCAACATTCACTCCTCTCCTCCCGCTTTAAAGAAGTTGAATTTGCAAGAAACAACAAAGATGTCATGTCATGTCACAACAAAACAAGATTACAATCAGTTACAAAATGTTCAATAAACTTGCTACTTGCCATTAACATCCGCAAATTCGTCATTGTACATAACATTGTAAGAACATAACAAGCATTGCCATGAAAATATGATTTGTTTAAAATATATATATATATATATATATATATATATATATATATATATATTTATGCTAAGAATAATCTGTTTCCAATACTCTCAGTTCAAGGTCATAATGTTCTCAGTTCAAGGTCGTATGCCTTGCCATACTTTAAACACGAGATGTTTAAAAATACACTTCATGAAAAAGAAAGAAAGATTTTATCTGATTCGAGTGTAACTAATTCTTTAAAAAGTTCCAATGAATCGTCACAGTCACAGTTATAAAGCTTTCGATTCCTAAACACAAAACGAAATCACTGTTGGCTGTTCAAATTATCAAAACAATATACATAAAATAAATGTTTGACTGTTACCGTTTTACAAACTTTTAGCGAGATTTAATGCTTCTTGAAACCTGCCTTGCTGACGTAAATGTTCCAATTTCTTAGCGTGTGAGCTAAAAGACGGTTTCAGTCTTTTGTGAGATAAGCCTTGTTCATCTAACCAAACTATTAGATCCAAGCTTTTATTCACCACTTTCCTACTAATGTCATCTATTTCGGTCCAACCTTCTTCAAAACAAAGCTTTTTGTTAGATTCGACGTTCGTTTTGCTTTTGGAACTCTGCTTATTACTTGCTGAAGAACTTCTAACTTTAGAATCGATTCCTAAAGTGTTATCATTTGCTGAACTCGACAATTCTTGCTCCGGCATTATACTTTGCTTTACCATAAGCCCTAAGTCTACGATTTGCTTTTGTAAAAGTTAATAGATTGATTAAAGAATCATTTGATGTTTTAAACTGTAAATGTTCCGTGTTAACCATCTTTCTTATTTGTGTTTCAGTTTGCTTTTCGAGTGTTGATATTTGTTTTTCATGTAAGAAAATACAAAGTTTGTTAATTGCCTTCGATAATTTACTTTCTTCATCAGTGGATTCTTCAATATCTGTCATAACAGAGACATCTTGCGATACTTTGTTAACCTTCCAATTTGGGTAGAATAAATTCAGGCTTTGCATTCTAAGTAACACTATACCGCAGACAAATCAAACAAGGTTATTAATAAAAACAAAGGATACGCCAAACCATTCTTCTTAACGTCTAAAGTAACCTTGCCTAGTACTGGTATTTCTGTTTCATTGATCAGGCGTAATGATTGCTTGTCTGGTTTTAGATACAGTTAATAGGTTCGTCCTGGATCTGTAACATAACGCATGGAGACGAAATGTCATCACATGAAGTATCTTTATTATCAATTTTCTTCCGTCCAACAATAAACACATCATTTAATATTCGAGCTGTGTCTGGCTTAGATTCATCTACAGAATTTCAAAGAATCGTGGACATTTGGACTAACTGCTCTTCTTCCTCAACTAAAGGTGTTTCAGATTGAACGTTTTTTTTTACATCTTTGACTTGTGTAGTTCTTCTACTCTGGCAGATTCTTGCAAGGTGACCAATTTTATTTCATTTTTTACAAGTTAACTTCTTTGCGTAGCAGCTGTCGTACTCTGACCTTGACCTATGATGTCCTCCGCATCTCATGCAAACTTTTTTTTTGTACTAGAATTGTTGCTTTTTACGAATTTACTAGAGGATTGTACCTGATGGCATTCACGAAATGGAGCCATGTTTTCTCTTGATGCATTAACCCACCTAGCAGAGTACATCCCTGGGACGTCGCATTTAGATCCCATTAACGTCAGATTTCTCAAGGCCCCATAGCGATGTCCTAAGGACGTCCGTGGGATAACTCTGTGGGCAATACAAACAATTCATCCCATATGGAGGTCCCCTGGATGTCCCCCGGAAAGCCGTGCGGGATTACCTACCTGGAATTTCTCTTAAATTAAATCGACCTTACTATTATTATTACTTAATTAATTATAACTATACGAAGGATATGCCTTCGTATAGTTATACGAAGGATTAATTATAACTATACGTCCCATGGATGTAAACGGGACTTAAACAGGACGTCCTACGGACGTCCCGATATCCTGCCAGGAGATCCGTCAGATATTCGTGGGACGACATTTTGCTATGTGGGAAGATGTCCTTGTCTACCTGATCATCTATTTGTATGATCTCAATAGCTTTTGTTAAGGTCAAGTTCTCGTTGGCTAATAAGTGCCTCCTCGTATCATCTCTGCGAATGCCTATTACTAGTTGATCACGTAGCATATCATCATTCACAGCATCAAATTTGCATCGCATCGCATCGCCTGATTACGTAGCTTGATGATGAAGTCCGAGGTAGACTGCATTTTGGTTTGTTTCATTGTATGGAACCGATACCTTTCCACAATGACATTTACTCGTGGTGAAAAATACTCTTTCAGTTTGGCCTGAATGTCGTTAAAAGACTGATCTTCTAAGGAAGCAGCCACGAACATATCCTTCAGCCTTGAATACAAACCGTGACCTATGTTAGCTAAGAGTAAGTGTACATGTTTTTCATCACTGATATTATACGCCTTGCAATAGCTGAGAAACTGATCAATGTACACTGTTATATCCACTTCATTGGGTTCAAAACGTTCGATTGGAATGTTGCTAATCATTTGGAAATGAATACTGTCGCAATAAATAACACTAGACTAATGTTTCAGATCCACAGAATGTAGGCACGTTTCCAAAATGCGCTAACTATATATGCTATACTTGATGTATATATGTTTGAGAACTGATATGTATGGTATAGCAATATATATTTAATCATAAGGAGTTGCAGAACACACACATACTCAAATAATATAATCTCTACGATTATTACAGGTTAGGTTAGTGTTCATAGTGCAAGTAATAATAAACATATGTATACACATAACTTCTCATATATAACCAAACACACAGTTGTTTATCGAAGTCCTTCTGCTTTAGTATCTGGCAACAGAATTTCATTTCGCAACATTGAAACCTACCTTGTTTCCGCCTAGGACCACCATATTTTATTTTACCTGCAAGGAAAACTGACAAAGGTCATATCTGCGGACGGCTTCTTTTATTCCCTCAACTTTTCAACCTACTATTTTTTCACCTGAGGAATCCAAAGGACCATTTGGCGAAACTTGCCGTGTTTTTTTAATGTGTTTTTAATCGCCATTCTGTTAGACAAAACGATGGCAGCGAGGATGTTATACCATGTTGAAGGTAAGCATATAATTTGAGTTAGTTTTCCTATATGCCTCTTATGAGCAGACAAACTTATTTTTAAGTATAGACAAGAAATATTGTTGCTGAGGATTGTACAAAAGTCCTTGGAGTCCCATTTTTTACTTGCGTATTCAGACAGGATATAGACCCATTGCGACATACTGACTTACAATACAGAAAAAGGAATAGAAATTGAGCATTGAAAGGCATGAGAAGAAAGTCTTACCAACGAATGTAAAAATCTTTAAATACGAAACCACTTATTTATTTTCTTAGTAAGAAATAAAGTATATTGCGTTGTGTTACGAAATGTGCAAAATACAAGATATTGGTACGGAAATTTTAAAATTTATGAGTTCACGCAACTGAGGCCTCGTATATACTAGTATAAACATTCTGTAATAGACACCGATAAAATTTAAATACTGGGGAAAAGAGATTTGTCTCCATTTTCCTGTGTAATTTATCGCCTACATGTTACAAAATAAAGGTAGAGTTAGTGTCAGTTGCGTGAATCGCTTTCATAATGATTAAGAAATATATCAAAACATAAATACAGTAGTACAATTTCATAAGATATCGGCGGTAATAGCATTATAGTTTACGCCTATTTTGAAGTACACTGTCATTTGAATTTGAATTTGAATTTTTAATTAAAGCCGTTAGGCAACTTTTGGCTCAGGCCAAATGGATTATGGGAGAATTAGTAGAATAAAGAAACTAGGTGGAAACGGGAGAATTCTGAGAAAACCCACGCTCATTGTGTTTCTCCATCACAAAGCCCACATGGTATGAGCCGGTATTGAAACGGGGAAACTTTATATTTTCTAAGTAAAACGCTTAATTGCCACTGTAATACTGTATTCTGTTTTGTAGTCTTTTTGTCTTTAATTAAAAAATTGAAGTACATGACTCCGATTATAAATTCTGCTACCACAATTAACCCTCCAATATACGCGTTCATATGACAAGAACATCCCGAAACAATTTTTACGTTGCTGTTAGAAGACTGATCTGGTGGGCACTACACCCTCACTCTTAACTTTCGTTGCTCCTCCAAATAGCGTGCTCGTGACCTTGAAGAGACATGCGCGTGCTCGTCTGGCTGTGCCAGCGCCATCATTCACCTCACAGGTGCAACACGAAGAATATTTTATTTTAATTTTATATCTATTCATCTTATTTTACAAGTTGTTCAATTTAATATGTATAATGTCACGGTTAGGTGTGAAACCGGAAAACAACTAAATGCTGGCACATGACCGGATAGCCCCTTAACTGTTTACGAATTTTTTGTGCCTTTATTTCTCTGCAAACTTTCGGAATAAATTTCAATATGACCATAGATACTCTTTTATTGACATATTTCTTGAATATAAAGGATATTATTATCAAACTTTTTAAGCACATGAAGCTTTATTATGGCACCAAATAGAGAAACACTTCACAGGTGCAATATTGTCAATCCGCGTTTGCAAATGAACGCGCCCACTGGAGGGTTAACCGGCATTTCCTGTCAACAGCATTCTAACGACAGAGACATCCCTCTTACACATAGTCTGGAAGAATTTTTATTGGCAACACTGTTATATGACTGATGATAAACACTAGAAGTAGTCGTTGGTTCACAAACTGCTCTGTTAAGACGTAACACAGAACCTAAAGTTCCAACAGAATAAAATATCACTTCTACAAGAATGTGACTTGTATCTTGAACGAAATACTTAGGTACTTATTGTACTTATGTATATCCTTCGTAAACGTCTTGTAATAAAAAAAATTTACACTATTTTAAATAAACATAACGTTTCGGTCAACACTAAGACGTTTAACAGAAACTAATACGCGAAAAGAGAGATAATATTGGTCTTATAGTCTTTAGACATCTAAGGTTCAGGACGAAAAAGGGATATAAAGTAGAAAGGAAAAGTTAAAATATAATCTAATCTAAAAATAACATGAATTAAAGCAGAATTGTAGCATGATCATGATGCAACGTGATCATGTTGAATCATGCCTTGATAATATGATTTATAGCAGAAATATGGTTTATAGTCAGTTACTCAATCAAAATTGTCGTTGTTGAGATACCATATCAGAAATTCATAAAAGTGTACGGAGAAATGGTGTATATGTTGTTCAGTTAAATATATCGTAATGACCAGCGTCTATTACGAACATGTGAACATTGTATAAACAATAACATACATGTTTATAGAACAAACATGTGGTTTTGTAAGTAAACAAGTCATACACATATTGGAGCAGACGACGATCAACTCCGCAAACTAACACCAGATGGAGCAAATAACGGAAAATAGAGGGAGCTGGAGTCAAGTAGGAGAAACAAGAGAAATCACCCCTACAATCACCTTTAAAAAGGACCTGCACAGAGCAAGAGCCATCACTCGTTTCCCCGGGTGGTCAGCTCCTCTCCTTCATCCGTTTACAGTTTGCTAAGAAACTGGAACATCCTGGTACGCAGTTCGCTAAGGAACTGGTACTATCCTGCACAGGTAGTTCGCCAAGGAACTGGTGTGCATTCTCACATATAAACCCTAACTTAACCTGTACGTAGTTCGCCAAGGAACTGGTACAACCACCTGACACGTAATTCGCTAAGGAATTGGTGTCATCCGCACACGTAGTTCGCCAAGGAACTGGTGTGTACTCTTACCTTAATATTTTCCTGTACGCAGTTCGCCAAGGAACTGGTACAACTTCCCGACACGCAGCTTGCTAAGGAACTGGTGTTTTCCTATTTACCACAGTCTCTATCTGATCACTCTATAGAATAAGATATCTTTATAATCGTCCATACTCAAATATCTGTAAACTGTATTCTTCGGGACGGTAATTTTATTAACTTTGTTCTTGTATATAAATAAAGGGTTGAGGGCTGAAACCACTCCCGTGTATCTTTGACTCTACCAATTCAAAACTAAAAGGAACAGTACGATATGATGAAAGAAAAGCTTATGTCTGTTTGAAAACTAACGAAAACTTTATAATGATGAAATATCCGGTTTAATTTTTACTCAATTAAGTATATCAGAATAAAAAATAAGCTTTATTCAAAATATCTGTGTTGAGGGTCTGATCTTTAGTTATGATGTAGCACGATTGTTTTACGGTTCATTCTTAATTATTTTATTAAGCAAAAATTAAACAAAAAAATCCCATTAGTACCCAGTTTTAGTTCATTTTCACAGAAACAATTTGTTAGCTCACGCTTAGTGTGGTTATGACCTAACAAGCTAGAAATAAAAGATTCGTTTCGCTTTTATTGCATCTAAATCAAACGTGTGAATACTGGATCTGCACCACACAAGCATATAGCTAAATCCAAACAGCCGAGTTCCACTCTATAAGATTGTTCTATCATGTTGTTCATAATATATGCCAATTAGCATAACTCAGACATAGTTACATGGATCAACCAAGCAAATTCCATTTAGAGATATTACAGATTACATCTACCATAACTAAAGTATTATTAGATAAAAATATATCACCAATTGTATCTTCCCAAGATGAATTTTAGCATTGTAACTCAATAATTCAATCTAGGTCTCAAATCTTGTGAAATTGCACATTAAATACGATATTCAATATTAAACCATTCGCAACATAACAAAATTATATATACAACTGTTTGTATTGTTTCACTAAAATTATTTACATTCTTTTATCATTCAAAACTTTATTCATCTATTCGTTCCAATTGTCTATTAGTAATGAATCGAATATTTACACCCAAACTTCTAAATGACTTTACCTAATACAATTAATGTGTATTTCTTTTATTATATACCTTATTGAACAAAATAATTAAATATACACACAGTTTCTTCATTATACCAGAGAAAACACATTTGTGAACCGCTGTTATATTTCCAGACCACATGGAAATACTGTTTTTAATAAATACCACCACATTTTAACCAGATTATGATTTTTAGGATATATTAGGTTTCTTTCTTTTTCTCCTGTCCATTCTTTTGATTTTGATAAAGATCTTAGTCTACACCGAAATGTCATATTTATTTAAAATAATGCAAATTTTGTTCACTAGAAAAATTTCACTGAAGATAGATACACACGTAGATAAAATTTACCACTGTCTATTCTCAAGTTAGTCATTCAGATAAGAAATTTATGTTTAAAATTTTGTAATTTAGCGCATTTAGTAGGTATATAGTAAGGGTTTCTGGCTACTTTTCCTTGGTGTTGTTCATTTGTAATTTATTAAACATGGCTAGCAATAGAATTTCCTATAATTGTGCAATTAGGCCTTTTAACGCCAGTTAGTATACCCTACCTGAAAGATTTAGAAAAAATCTTATTGACTCCCATTTCAAATTAGTAATCGCCGCCACTGGATCGAGTGTGTGTGGAGAGACTAGTTTAATGCGTTAGCAACGCAAGTTTGTCTATGCCTTTACACTTTGTCTCAGAATTAAATTCTAGCGTGATTCGAATCTCACATTAATAGTAGATTAAGTTCTTAGAAGCTATCTACTCCATTAGCATCAAATTTCAACTCAAACAAGTATTTTAGTATTATTTGTTGTCACGTATCTATGAAACAACAATCCTAAAGTCATATTATGATATTTAATGTACAATTTATTACCGAGATACGGCATTTTTACAGACTTTTCTGTAGTTCAGAATGGTTCGTGGTGTCCTCAAATCTTGCAACGTTACTTTAACTGATTTCCTGACGTGATACAATGATGAAATTTTGCAGAGCAACTTAAGTCGGGTGACAATATTTTTTTTCCATTTTTACTTTCATTAATTTCTATATATTTATGTATTTTAAAAGCATATTTTAATATTTTTAACATGGACTTCTTTATCCTAAAATAAATACTAGCCTGCAACGATGTTGCGTTTAACTGGTTGCAGATCACTTTAGGATTTGGGTCACAAAACATTAGCTTGAGAAAAAGTATCCGAACACCAAAATTACTCGAAAAAAAATATAAAAAGCTTTCTAAAGACATACTTTTCTTAAACAATTCGTACTAAAAAGTAAAAAAGAAAAAGAATATGGATTACAATTGCAAATATTGGTTACACACAAAATCCGGATACTCAAATAATATAGTATCCAAGTATCAACAAAAGTAGGCAAGAAAATTAGGAGTAATTTTATCTAGATTTAAAAAATACTTTACAGATCCATTGCTGAAGTCAGAGATCTACGAAATTGAATGTAGCTCCCAAACAAGATGTGTTGGCCAAAGAAAAAGGCATATAAAGAAAAAAAATGTTTAAATGCGTGTTTGAGTAATAAATGTAGTTCATTAAACATCATACTGTTATTGTAAGATTTTTGTTCCATATATAAATATGGACGTAACTCTGGATGTTATTTAAATGGAAAAAATGTCTAGTATATACAGAAATAATGAAATAAAACGTAACATAAGATGAAGTTATCAAAAACTAAAAATTACGACCTGGCAACAGTTAAAGTTTGAAAATAAGATGCACCCGTATCATCCTAAAACCAAGCTAGTTGAACGTAATCTTAAAGAAATCATATGCATTTCCTGTGAGTCTCATATTCTACCAATATAAAGTCGATATCGAACAACCAATCTCAATTGGGTTTCACGACTTAAACCCAAAGAATCCAATAATAAGATCAAGAACAACAAGAAAGAAATAATTCTGTGAAAACATTACACTTCACTGTAATAACTGCAAGAAGCAGTTAAAACAATGTTTTATGTTTAAACGTGTGGTTTTAATGCGTGTTTAGGAAATAAATTGTACATTAAATAATGTACTGTGATGTTTGGTTTCATATTTCAAAAAAAATAGGTTTAAATATTTGGAACGTTTTTCAAGAAAATTAAATATACCTTTAGCTTGTGTCATAGGAGAATTAATTAAAATAATAACTTTACACCCATAGACAAGGCCGATCATTCTGTAAATCTGAAATGTGAACATTTTAGCGCTTCGTATACTCTTTTAATTTAAGATTTTAAATTGACTTATTAAAGAATTTATATATTGACGATCGATATTAGCCAGAATTTTTGTTATCTTGTATGTTCCCATATCATGCAGCGATATGGGATCCGGGTCAAAGACTCTAATTTCTCCATATTGACAAATATGTATGTGTTACTGAAGCGAAAATATTGGAGTTGACAGACTGAAATATCTTCACAGTTTTGAAAAACAGTAGAGCTAATCAACTATACATGTTGAGAAGACTCATATCTTTTTTTTTTCTGATCACTTTCAGGGAGGAATAAAACTTCTAAATTCAATATTTCTTTCTTCAAAGCAAATGTATGCATAGTTTCTCAAATTGCAATGAAAAATGTTTTATACAAACGCGTTGACTCACAACTACATGTCATAATTTTGAAGTTAAAGCTCCTTCTTTTTGCAACACTACAAATATTTTTCCCCCCAAACAGAGACTAGCTTTCCAGTATCCTTCCAACTTTAGAAACATCCTAGATTCTAACCTTCTTCATTGTTATCTTCAGTACCTACCCACAAATGTAACAACACTAGATGTAAAATCTATCAAATGCTTATAACGCCTCTAACTTTCGATCAGCACAGCCGATGGCAACTCCACTATACATTCCAGAGGAATATCAAACTTCAAACGTCGTATGCTAACCTGTAGAATCCAGCCTGCGTTCTATGGGGAAGAAACAGGTGTTCTCTTAAACTTCTGTGTCAATAATCACGGTCACTTTTCCATCATCAAAAAGAATCGATGGCCTAGTTTCAACACATGTTCAATTGCACAACGCTGACGTTGATGTGAGTTTCCGTGTCGATGTGATGTTATCCCTACTCATAAATGAGTCACAAGCTGTCCCTGGGAAGGAGCGTTTATTCAGGGCTTGAGAGCAAAAACTGAAACTCAGTCTAAACCTGCAATAACTTTTACCCTTCTTCCAACATTCGCATTTTCTTCCTTCACCCCTGTCCTATTTTTTCAAAGTCCTTATGGCGTTGTTCTTTCAATGTCAGTACTCTATATGTTGTCTATATAATTATTTCCTGTTTTCTCTGATTACATTAATTAATGTTTCTTTTCTATCAGCTTTTCTGATTCGCCCTGTACCCTGCTCACTTTTCAACGCAAAAAGGTACCACTCAACAGTACTTTACGAGCGTGCAACATTCTTATTTATTGTCTTTGATGTGGACGTCCGCCATCTTCTAATCCTTCTCTTAGCTAACATGTGTCTGTAATACCTTCGTTCTGCTACTGAAAATGAACTACTTCGGAATATATATTGAGTTTTTATGTTTGAATTTTCACTTTATTTTAAAGCCTTTAGGCAACATTGGCTCCTGCCGAATAGATGATAGGAAACTTGGTGGAATGAAGAAACTGGGAGGAAATCGGAGAACCCAGAGAAATCCCACACACGCGATGTTTGTCCACCACAAAGCCCACATTGCATGAGCAGAAATCAAACCAAAGACCCCGCGTACAAGAGGTGAGCGCCCTAGCAATGAGACACCGCCGCCCAATGTGAGGTTTTTCTTTGTGTGTGGGTGGGTATTAAGTGTTAATTAGTGCACGGGAATTCCCCTTTACCTTTCATATTGCCTATCTGACCTATTCTTTGTACTTTAAATAACTATTTCGATATTTTGATCCATTTCAAGAGATTTCAACAACAGAGGAGAATTGTAATTTTTTTCTTTAACACGTTTATGAAATTTTAAGGAAATTCCGGTAGTATCAAGTACAAATAATTGTACCCTGTGCTTTATTTTCAGAGTTCTGTGATGCTTCCCAGAAAAAGTAAGTAAATCTAGCCGTCTGACAGTCCTATCGTGGACTATTCGACTGATTTCCCAAAGAGATAATATTGTCTGACCACGATAAATATTTTTAATGAATATTGGAAACGGTATTGCTTTGCAAAATTAAAATAATGATTATAAAATAAATATTGATAAAAGATTCGCAAATATGTGTTATATACTATTTGTAGGCGTTCAAGAAATATTCATTGAACTGGGAAGATATGTTAACATTAAATATTTTATGAAGATTCATTAAATGTGAAACAAATATTGCATATTAAATAAAATAGAGTATTTTTCCAGTGTTAAAGAGAGAAGAGTAAATTTGTTTAGAATTCTATGTAATTTGTTTGGAAGGCTGAATCAATCCAGCTTCAGATAAGCAAATTTTCCAGTCTCCGAGCGGGTTACGGATATGGACCTTTCTTTCTGAATCCGACGTCATTCATGAAACCACGCTGTTTAACCTCTAATCTCTTTTACATATTCCGATCTTAGATGTCTTTACAATATCATAAATGGCAATGTCCGCACGAAATATGTTCTTCTCCCATTGTTTCAATTACGTGTTCCGGAGGTAATAGCAGGTGCAATGATTACCTTTACATCAGAGCTCCAAGGTTATCTTTATCTGACATCATATGTATAGCTTTATACTACAAACTTATCAGTTCGTATTGTTGTTTCCACTGTCAATGACACATTAATTGTCAGTTTTCTAATCAATTTTGTCTTCGTTCCACCAACAGTTTTTACGTGAGATATTTAAGTACCTGTTGTTTTTGGTGTAATAGCTGGACTATTCTGTTTTAATTTCTCTAAATATTCCAAGTTTAAGATAACACAGCTGGATCCTGTGTCAAATAAAGCTAACGCTTCGAGATCTATTATTTTTATTTTTATAATATTTAAATTACTTTCATTTACTCTATCAAGTGTACAGTGAAAAGCTGTTCATATTTCATATTTATTTTTAGCTACTGTTGGTAGAGATTCACTTTCTTTGGTTTCTTCATTAGTCTGAGGTTGCTAATTCCCATGAGTATCCGTAATAAGATGAACATTCATTTTGTCTACTTTGGATGTTGCATATTACTTAATTCAAATTATTTCCTGATCACTTTGACCCTTTTCTTGTTACTGGCCTCCTGATCTCCTGCAAACCTAGCTCATTCTATGATTTTTGTGGTATTTCGATTAGCTAGATTTCTTTTGATGTCACAGGGTATCATATTACATATTACGTGTACGACTTCTTCCCGCGTTAAGTCAGTTTAGCTAATTACATGATTTCTGTTAGCTATCTAACTTTATTATAAAGGTTTTCGACATAATACCATTTAAATGTGGTTTTCTTAATTTCTTCAATAGAACATATGTTCTTAGTATTATTCAATGCTGCTATTTTTAGTTTATTTGTTTCATTATCCAACATATTAAGAGATACTTTTTTTTTATTTTTCTAATTTAGTTTCTATATGTTGCCAGGATGTTTGTATTTCTTGACAAACAAAACTTTTACACCAACTTTCAACACCCATCTTCGAAGCAACTTCATCTAGCTTGAAGTGTCATCTAGCGTTCAGCTTCATTTTGGACATTATAGATTTCCATCTGCAATCAGTTTCGTTTTGATTCCTGTCCACATAAACTATTACTTGGTATACTTTCTTTTGTTCGTTATTTAAAATGTCTATCTTTTCATATACGTGCGTGAATGTTTCCTTCTGTCACATCAAACAGTTTAGTTACTGTCTATACTGTCACATGTCCTTTGATCTAAGCCATATGACAATGTTTCAGTCATTTTTCCCTTATACTTTAGAAAACTTTCTATTAAACTTTTCCATTTGTCAAAAGTTAGCTTAACTTCGTCATGCATGTGAAATTAGTTTATTTTATTCTCTGCCTTTATTTCTGGATCTATGAGCTCTTTACTTACGAGAAATCTTGATTAACTTTAAAAACGAAATGCTGAAGGAGTACTCTCAAGTTTATAAATCATTATTTAAGCTTTCCTCCTACTGAATAGCTAAACTAGGGTTCACATCTTTCCTAACATCTTACTAATCTCTCTTCTCCAATCAATCTACATTTCGATCTTAAAGTATTACATCAAACGTGTAACATTTTTCTTTTTTATCATTGCATTTTGTCAAGCATTTCAAAGCATCTTATTTGAAAAAATTGCATTGAAAAAATGATCGGTAATTTCCTTGAAGAATTTGAAGAAAAAACATCTTTGCGAAAGGGTCCCAAAGCTGTAGCGTCCAATTATAGGTTGCATTAGACGTGACGTCTCCGGCTGAGCCAAGAATATTAGAATTAGATGATAGCCAAAATTGAAAAAAAAATCGAACGTACCAACGTTAGGCTGTCACCTTTTGTAGAGCATTAAGACTATTTGATTTGTTTCGAACATTACAAACTATTCCGCTGGAAATCAATCTTTGTTGACATAGTGAAAGACACCAAATAACAAAATGGTATATCTTAAAGTAATTCAATCATTACTTAATATGTCAGGAAGTAGTTCTTTTATTTGTTTCAGCTTCAATATTTAGGATTAATATTAATAAATATAAATTATTTAACTTAAAACATTGATTTCAATATAAAACTAAAACTTGTTTACCTATTTTTATCTTCTCGCACACTACCTATTCTTTTATGTTTTGAGAAACTAGTTTATGGCCAATTGCTGTTTCAATAAAATTTCACTTCCTTTCCTTTTTACCAATTATTTCCGTTGTTTTCTCATTTTCACTTATCATATACTTTTTTGTCTTCGTAAGTCTTTCTATCCATGTTCCTTTCTCGGCTAATCTTCATACAATAACAATGGATGGAAAATATTTTTTTATGAAATATTTTATATTTCTCGGTGTTACAGACCGACAACTCGAGAAGCATCTCCTCCATTCCCCACCCTAAATGTAAAACTTCCCTGCATATCTACAAGGTTCACAAGATTAAATTCATTTATTAGCTTTAAGTCTATCAGTTTAATGGTTTTTATGATACACATGAGTGTGAATGAACTGTTACGTTGGTTTTCATTCTCGCAACATGTTTCTGTGTCCTGAGCTCCCCTTTTTTCTGATTAACTGAAACTTATCTCAAAGACTGAATCACCTGGGCTTTCCTTTACTTTCAGTCTTCTATGTCAGCATTTGATTAGAGTGTTACGGGAAACTCTTATTACTATTAAGTAACCAATGACGAACTTAAAGGAAACCATGAAATAGCAAGGGGTTGAGTTAGACAAGAAACTTTAGTAGAAAGAAATCAACAACCAATACAACGTACATTCATTTCAGTCCTAGTCATTTTTACACCACCAAGGTCAATGTATGAAAAAGTTTATTCCTTCAAGTCTACAAATTATGTTCTCAAAAACGAAGCCTTAGCAGAGAACTTAATCTTATATTTCTCATCGGTATTAAAAATTCGTTTAGCAATAGCAAATTGTTACTCCGGGATTGGCATGAATCAGTTAAAATAAATCTATTACAAAATCCGGAAATTACCGCTTTCAAATAAAAATTTGTATATCACATTACTAACCTAACCTAAAATTCATGCAAAACTGAGAACATGCTTTTACATAGAACCGAATCACATCAGCGTTTATACCCCACAAAGCATGTAAACAAATCATACACCATTTCAAAAGTAATTACACTGGTCATTTTAGATTCTTCAGTACTTTATGAAATTACTTGCGTGTGCGAAAACACATACAGTCAGATTCATAAAAAAAGACAGCTGAAGTGTACGCTTTGTATGATGTCCGGAAATTTGCTCAATATGAACAATATCGAACAAAGATTCGATATGTATTTAAAATGGGTGTTTCATATGTTATGCTTGTCTTGTATATTAATTAGATGATTCCAGATTAAGCAACTTGTCGGGCTTAGTAACTGTTCACATCCATACGCCACCTTTTATTAATGTGGATGTACATTAGTATGACAAAAAGGAATCTTAAAACTAGAGTGAAAGAATACATAAGAGATAACAAAAATTTCCAATCCTGTTCTAGTTTAGTCTAAACAGTTACATGACTTCAAGCATCGTATAACTTTATCCCACATCATTCATTGGGCTGATCCACATACCGATATGACTGTTAAAGAATACTGCTTTATTATAATAATAATAAAAACCCGTCCTTAATACCGACATGGGGTAACTTAAATAAAATCCAGTTTCATTTTTATATATACTATATTGAAATACAAAAGTAATTTCAAACGCCAAAATCCATACAACTAAACAGTAACTTATGACTAAAATTAGTCACATTAACGGTTTGTGTATCTGTCTACACTGTTCTCAAGCATATTTATACTTGTCTTGTTTCGTACATATTCTTTCCATCTTTTTCTTATTACCTTTCACGTCACGTTCTTAAAGAAGAATCTTGAAGGATATAGAACGTTGAAACTGATGAAATTGTTCTTATCACAAAAACAATGAAAATCAAACACGTGTAATAAGTACTTTGAATTGTACTTCTTGGTCATCATGATCATACATAAGTTACATTATACAATACTATGTATACCGTGCAGTATGCCTCAAAAGAAAGGTACTTGTTTGAACTGATAATAATGCTAAAACTCAAATAATTAAAAATATAGATCAGAATGTTTTAAACAGTGATAGTCTAAGGCAACGAGTCATACATTCCTATTGCAATGTTTCTTTCCCGGGATAACTACACTCCCAAAAAGCAAAGAAAAATCTAGAAAAGATATTGACTCTGTCTAGGGTAGAATATTACATTCCACAAATACTTCACATAGAAAAATATAGAAAAATATTGCATCTAAACAAAATATAATAACAATAAGAGGAGAAAGTTTGAACAAACAAGAATTATTCAATCGCATTGCAGAATACAACATCGTCTTATTGCGTGACGAAAGTCAAAACTTATGTCAAGATCAGCAACAACTTGTACTCAACACGCTTACGTTATGTTCCTGATGTAAATTTAAGTACGTATTAAATAATAATAATAATAAATCTCCTGCATATACTTAATTCAGGCATGAGGCAATGTTTTACACAAATATCAAAATTAATAATTCCTGTACTGAACTCATTTCCGCTCTCATTGACTCCTTCCTTCAACCACATGTTCAAGCGCTGCCTGCTTACATACGCGACACCTACCACTTCTTAGAAATAATCCGTAAATTACCGCCTCTTCCTTCTGACATACTGCTTTCTACCAACAGTCCTCATGTCCATGTCTAAGCAACTTTGGAATTCTTCTTTAACCACAGAACCAAACCTCACATGACAACCACAGTTTCCTTCTTAACCTGGTCAACCTAGTGCTCACATGTAACAACTTCACCTTTGATGACAAACACTACCTTCAGATCCGGGGCACAGCCATGGGTACAAGAATGGCACCTTCTTATCCTAATCTGTTATGGGCAAGCTCGAACATGATTTTCTGCAAACTCAGCCTTTGACCCCCACTACTCTGGGTAAAGTTCTTGGATGATATAATGATGTTATGTACTCATGGTGAAACCAGTCTCAAGACATTCGTGGAACAACTGAACCAATTCTGTGTTGTCCAGTTCACTTGGTCCATTTCTAACAAAAGAGTCACTTTCCTTTACGTGGACATCACTTTAGAAAACAACATCCTCCCTACTTCCGTTCACATAAAACCTACTAACCATATGCAGCATTCACACTATGCAAGTTTCCATTCTTACCACACCAAGAGAGCGATTCCTGTCCCTCAGAGGACAACGCCTGAATTCCACCACTTCTGCTGTTGAAACTTACAACCAACGCCTCCAGGAGGCTCTAGTCAACCGAAGCTACCCATCTAACCTTGTAACTAAACAGATACACCGTGCGTCCTCACACACTCAACCCACTCAAACCTCCAACCCAAAGGCGATTAACCTACCGGCTCTAATCACCTAGTTCCATCCTAAACTAACCAAGGTCAAACAAACCCTGCATTCTAATTTCCACATTCTCCAATCTGACCCAGACACAAGATCAGTATTCCCCACCAAACCTAGATTAGATTTTCACATCCACCTAATCTTAGAAACATCTTGGTCCGTACGAATCCTCCCTCGCCACCACCTCAAACCGGCGCCCAAACATGCAAGAGACCCAGATGTAGGACCTGCTCCATTTTCATCACTTCACCCACAATCACTATCAATACCGCAAATGGCTGGTACAAACAGCCACATCCCAAAGGTACATGCCACACCTCTAATGTTATATGCATCCTAACATGCAATTTCTGTGATCTCTTTTATGTGGGGAAAACAGGTTGTGCTCTTAATATTCGTATTAACAACGATCGTCACTTTTGCACTATTAACAAACCCGATGCCCCAGTATCCTTACACACCGAGTCCCACAATCAATTTTGATCTATTATTCCTGGTTGCCATAATACATATTTTACCCTACGACCAGCACCTCAACACGGCGTCTGTGGGAGAGCGCCCTTTATTCATGGTTTGAGCAGGAAAATAAAACCTGACCTTAACATTCAATAACTCTAAACCTCCCGTTTCCTCTGCACGTTCAACACATTTCTTTCCACGAGCCCACCCTGAACTCGCATCCGATACAGTTATAAATTGTTCCAATCTACGCTCTATAGAGCAGTCGGTTGTTCTCCAAGCTTGATGCGTCGTCCGCTATGTGTCGCCACTGTCTCTTCAATTTTGTGCTTGTTCAACGTGCACGTCGTTTTCTCCTCTACACATGATTAAGTGCCACAGTGGGCACGAAATATTATAGTGACCTGTATATATTTGTGTATGTCTGTGTGCTCTAATACGGAACATATATCTGTAAATATATTTCTTCATTTTTCTCATAAATTTACCTTAAAATTAATAAATATTTATTTGACTAATTTAAGACTGTCATATTTTAAGATTTGAAGAAGGACAGAGTATAGTTACAGTAAACAATGATCTTACTATGTGGCAACCTACTTTCTTGTATTTTAACCAACATTGTCACGGATGATGTACAATTCATTTCATTGAATCATTCTAAACTAGAATGCGTAAGGTATTACGGTTATGTAGATGATATTATTTCGATTTAAGAAAAGATTTTTAATATTCTTACGTTATAAGAAATACAATCGATCAATCCTAATCTAAAACTTTACGATCGGTAAAGAAATATGTAGTCCCATTACTTTCTTTTATTTGAAATTTCAAAGAACAACAAATTGAAATTCCTATTCGACAGAAAATCTATAATAGATTGCTTTTACCGGATGCAAACTGTTGTCATGCAAATTCAAAGCTAGCATATCAAGAAATTCCTTTATTCGAGCACACAGTTTGTGTTCTAAATAGAACATTTGAATAGAAATAGAGTATCTTATACCTATCGGTATAACTAATGGCTACAGCTGAAGAGCTCAACTAGATTTGTTTGAGCCAGTGAAGAAAATGGTTTTGGAATGTATAAAGAAATTGATTTATATCTACAAAGCCAAAGTGATGTAAGTTAAAATACCAATATGTTTTTTAATAAAATACACACAAGATTTAAAACCGATAATGACAGAAGAATACTATATAATACTTGATACACTCTTCCCTAATTACAATTAAATAAAAAAAGGTCGAAAAAATCATTCGCTAGGTATATTCGTGGGTGTTCTAACTAATTATTCCACTGTAAATGAAAACTGTAAGAACTTTCAAAAGATGTTAGACCTGACAAGAGATGTTGTCGTGATCAAAAGAAGTCTCAATATTAAAGTCAAAGAACATCTCTGAAATTCTAAAGCTATCAATCATATTAGTATTAGTATTATCTAAAGCTTATAGAGGATCCCAGTAGCATAGAAACGTGTTTTGAACATTGATTATTGGTTGAAAAAGGTACGTTTAATTTTAAATCATATATTAACAAAGACTTGATGTTCACGTGGATTCAACTGTTATTTTTAAACTATGGTATAGATTTCGTATCATGAGATTCCTCCTAACTTAATGGAATACAATTTGTAATTAAAAGCTAATTGAATGCCATTAACTATTATTTTGTGACCTCTTTTGCATGTTGAAAACACGTTGAATTTCAGTCTAGATTCCAACGAAAATTTGATTTTGTTCATAGGACGTTAGTGCGATATATTTTTAATTATTATTTAATGAACTGAGCCCTAGATAGGTATCTTTTCAAGTTAATTGCATACAAATTGTGCTTAAAAGAGATTAGAATTAACTACTTTTCTCATGTTCTCATTTGCATTTTAACGAACATTTAATTTCGTTAATAGGACGTTAATGTGAAGTGTTTTAAACTATGACATAGTTTTTGCATTATACGTATTTTTCCAAGGCGACATATTACATTTATTAAGAAATATAAATTTAACAGTTCAGCGATGGTCAAAGTTTTAAAAAACGAAAATCCACGTAATAAAGGAAGAAGGAAAGTATTCTTTATTCTTATTTTTACATGATGGTAAAACGACACGTCTGGATTTGTGGCGATGTGTTCAAGACTGCCTTTTACTACAGATACCGTAAAAGAGTAGTGGCTGTCAAAGCAACTTCGTGGATCAGGGCTAACGTGTCGAGTTACCAACGACGAGTGTGGAACTTTCCAGCTTCGAATCCCACAGCAGACGGTTGGATAATTTACTCTTGGGAAATTAATACTGTATATCATGATGAAAGCAACGGACAAAATGCAACTAAATGTGTATACCAATAGATAGCAACCATGCTCTGTTTTGGCCAACTGAACCCGTTTCTTTATGGTCCGCTTCTTGATTTCAACCCGTTTCTTCTCAACCATTATTCAACGACGAAAAAAACCGCCGAACAGGCAGACATTTTAGTACATTTACAACGATAAAATTACGTTTTGGTACTAACGTTTAATCCACGTATTTCCAACCTATGTGTGCTTCTGGAGGCATGATCACAAAATAAGAATTTAACAGTATACAAGTATAAAAGTCACAAAATTAAAGAAAAGTCAAAGAAAAATATAGGCACAAAAGATTCCTGTATTTGCCAATTAGACGATATCTGCATAAACAATGTTTTGTAGTATCTACAATCTAGTGACTTGAAGAATGTCTAAGACAGGTTTGACATTGATTAGATTAGATAAGTGTTTCAATTTGACTACATTGTATATTTGATGTTCCAATATTCTTTTGTTACGACATTTACGGTTCCTTTACTCATTTTTCATGGGTGAGAATTACAAAAACGATTCATAATATAAACTCTATGTGTCAGCGTCTAGAACTTCCAAATATTTTTAATAATGTTACATGGTAACAGTCGTAGTCACAATATCTCACTTCACCCAATCAAGCTTTATCAGGTGAGATAAAAGAGAAGGGTCACTTACATGAAAATTACCAACGGTAAGGGTTGTAAGAATGTTCCTACGGTAATTTTTATGTAAGTTTCTTACCTTTCTCTATTATCTCACCTGATAAAGCTTGATTAAATGAAGTGAGATATTGTGACTACGATTTTTACCAGCGTGTTCATGTAGCACTTTTTTTTAATTGTTTGCGAAGACAACAGAACTTTCACTAATAGCGTCTATCACTTGAAGATAAAAATGTGTCATAAAAAATCGCAAAGCCGTAAATGACTATTGTTCAGATGTAAATTGACATTCTCTTCCAGCATGTTTGTTGTGTTTGTGGGTCTATCAGCAGCAGCCAATCATGCACAGACTTCTTTGAAAGTCTATATCGTTTTTTTTTTAATCTATATTGCTATACCAGTATTGTCGCATAGTGTAATTTTTATTGTTGTTATATTTCATGTAATTAAGTTTCTAAGTTCTGTTTTGTTCAATAAATGGTTTCATTCGACATCGCGGGAAATGACTCAAAAGTTCGCCTGGATACAACTCACAATCAAGGTATGTAATCAATGAGTCAAGGTGATTCTATGTGTAACTGAAATGCATTCAGCAATCGAACTATGAATCACGCAAAAGTACGAAGATTATATATGAATAATCCGTAACTAATACAAGACCACATAAGTCATTCCAAGTGTGAGAAATGCAATACGCACGTGCATGTTTGGTGGATCATACATGATGTGACCATGCGTTAGATACTTCGTTAACGAGAATGAACCTGTGTTGCTTTGGGTTCAGTTGTTCAACCAAAATCAACACCAGGAGAACTGAAGTACAAATGACGAACTAGGACTGGGCTGTGCATAAATACCGACCGTCTGCCTCTATCTATACTCATTCTTGTGTTACAGAGGCTCTTGTGTTACGATATCTCATGAGACCATTTCGGCTCTTATGATCAAATATATCTGGTGCTCCAGTCTCTACAACCATTGGTTAACAGCTATTAAACTCTGATTATGTCGAACATTCTGGTTAATCATCTTTGTCAAAATTATCATCTTAAAATTTATTTAGAGACATGATCTCAGTGTACCAATAATTAGTTACAACAATCAGTGTTGGGCACGTTACTTTTAAAATATAACGCGTTACAAGTTACTTTATCCACTGTCAAAAAGTAACGCGTTACCAGTTACTTTACTCGCTTTCAAAAGTAACGCGTTACGTTACTTAATAAGTAACGCGTTACTTTGGCACCGGTTCTTGCATCTTTTGTATTGGTATTGTGGAAAGAAAACTGGTGGAAATACCCATTTGTTTTGCCCTAATTATATACACACATCATTAAACCATAGACTTTGAAAAATCTAGAAAAATTCTAAGAAATATTTCTTTCTTGACAATGAATTGTGTTTGTTTCTTTGCAAGCAACAGATGAAAAAGTAACGCAAAAGCAACGCCGTTACTTGGGAAAAAAGTCACTCTTTACCCATTACAGTTACTTTGAAAATATTGCAACGCGTTACAGTAACTCGTTACTGAAAAAGTAACGCGTTACTTTACTTCCCAAGTCTGACAGCAACCGAGTGAACAGATTTTAGAACAATTTATCGAACCGGGGAAACATCTTTATCTCCATCATTTGAACCGGGTAATTTATATGCATTTCAGATAAGTTCAATATATTTAGATTCAAGTAGAATGCTGTCAAACGTTACAATTGTTACGAATGTTTTACAGGTATTTTGAATTATGATTTATTGTGATTTAGTCAATTAGATAAGATTAGTATTCATGCCATTAGAGTCATATTATTCGATCTAAAGTGATACAGAAAAGTATATACGAAGTGTTTTCATTTTTCTTCTTCTCTCACTTTTAGTTATAATTGAATTTAGAATATTTCAGTATGGGCTTGTCCGTTAACCTACCATCTACCCTCTCGAATTATCTTCAACTCGTAGCTCTACCATGTTCACTGTAATTTCTCAATTAATTTAGAGGATACACATCCTACCGTGACATCATCCCCTTCTCTCCTTTTTGTTACAGAATATCAGGTTTAAATATTTAGAACATTTAGAGGGAAAACATCGTAACGTGATAGTATGTAATAAATATTTCAAACGCATGTCTTAAGCTTGTGTACCCTACTCTTTGATTGGAAACTTTTTACAACTTCTTCCAATCGAAAAATTTCTCTCCACACGTTTTTCACCTTCACACATTCTCAACACTCAATTCACAATTAAACCGGCCATTTTGGAAAGATCAATTCCCCCACTATTTGAATCATATCAGGAACTAGAAAAAACAAACTTTTTTTTTTTCTTATTGGTTAAACTCAAACGTGCATAAAAAAATAAAGCATTTTAAAATAGTCTATTAGTCTTATGTACCAATATTTTCTGGTAAAGTTTACAAAATTTACATGAGTAGATTACATTTTATGTGACGCTTTCCTTTTGAAAAATTGTGGAGATATAACGTTTTCGGAATTGATTGATTCAATTACTTCTTAAAATCACATGAAAACGAACAACGTCAATATGAATGTTCAAAACTACCTACGGGCAGTGCTCGAAGTGAGCTAGGAAAGGTAAGGCAAGATAAAATGAATTGTATGGGCGGTAACAGCACTATGGAGGAAAGGTAAGGGTACGTTAGCAGCTAGTGGCGGCGATTCACTATTGAAAGTAAAGTCAATGAGCTTCCATTAATAAAAAAGTAGGGGTACGCTAAAACTAAAATGATAAAAAAAATATATATATTTCCTCTCTCCCATCCCCCTACAGGATAAAAAAAATATATATATTTCAGACTATATTTTAACTCATGACTGAGCTGAAGATAGCGATTGTGTCACACAAAAAAAAACTTCTTCCTTCGTTAATTTCTATATAATATGTCTAGAACATTTCTATGATTCTCAATATCACACACACATATATATACACATACACACAGTATTGAACTATGGAGAGAGGCAAATTTAAATAAGGTACATTCACTAATGAAGCATAAAATATGGGGGCTCCAAAATACAGTAACATATTCACTATTGGAGTAGGTATCGTAATGTTCCTTCTATTTTGTTTGGTAGAGACAATTAATACACAACACGGGAGTGGATTTTAGCCCTCAACCATTTACTTATATAAGAGAGTAAAGTTAACAAAATTACCGTCTCGTAGGAGACTAATTACAGATTATTTAGAAGTGTAACTTCTACGATAACTTCTTCTTCTTGGGTGATTTGATAGAGGATAGGATATGAAGGATTACATCGGTTACATAGCCGACCGTGTGCAGGTAGTTGTACCAGTTACAGAGCAAACTGCGTACAGGAGAAGTATTGACTTAAGGTTAGAGTACACGCCAGTCACAGAGCCGACTGCGTGTGCGGATGACACCAGTAACAGAGCCAACTGCGTGTCGAGTGTTTCTACCAGTTACATAGCAAACTGCGTACGGAAGAAGTTATAGGTTTTAGGTGAAAATACACACCAGTCACTTAACCAACTGCGTGTGCACTGTGCAGGAAGGTACCAGTAACACAGCAAACTGCACACCAAGGAGTGTTCCAGTTGCAGAGCCAACTGCGAACGGAGGAAGCTGACCACCCGGGGATTGAGTGATATCTCTTGTCTTGCGCTGGTCCTTTTTATAGGTGATTGTAGGGGTGGTTCTTGATTCTCCTACATTGATTCCAGCTCCCTCTGTCTTCTGTTATCCGCTCCATCTGGTGCTAGTTTGTGGAGTTGACCGTCGTCTGCTCCTATGTGTGTCACTACATGTTTACATTCTTATACACATGTTTGTCCTATAAACATGCTTGTAAATTTACACAATGTCCACGTGCTCAGGAGACACGCGGAACATTACAATATTTTTGGCCATAAGTAAGTTTAAGAAATTACAACAGCAATTATACAGTATAAGTAGCATTTCTTTTAACATAACAAAAATATCGCAATTTTACAGCTCCTTTCAGCTGTCTCCTAATATTACGGCAACCGTATTAATAGTGTTATCTGTGTAATAGTTATTGCAAGTAGATTTGTGCAAAAATAGGCATTTTATTCGTCTCTTTTATTTAACATAAGTTTCTACATTCTTGTTACCTCTAAACTGCATTCAATACTCATAATAACAAATGTGTATCTAAAAAAAAAAAAAAAAGTTGGAAACATCACATAGGTACGTAACTTTCTACAGCAATGTTTTCATTTGGTGCCTCATAGTGAGGAGAGAAGTCTAAGGAACCCATTTATAGAGTACCCTTTTATAGAGTGGCATCCTTTTTAATTTTCTTAAATTCATTTATTGTTATATTACCAGTACCGTATTTATCATAACCTCCTCGGTAGTGTAGTTTCCCATAAAATGCACACTACAGTAGTACAGAAACAAAAGATTAGCCATCTGTAAGCAAAACTATGAAGTGGAACTAGTCTAGTCTGCTCCATGCTTTGTTGTAGAAATTTACGAAACTGTCTCGAATTCTCTCAAATTCTAGTGGTGATTGGTGAATATTTAAGCCTGTGAACTCAGGTGACGGACCCAGTGTTGTTAGTTAGCGGGAAATTTTCCTAAAACCAGAAGGTTTTTAACAGTAACTGCAATGCGGCATGTTACAATATGCGGAAAAACTGGGATTTCTGTAATTGAGAACCATAGCGAGTTAACGATAAGCAGGAAAACAGAATATTTAAAAGGAAATATCGTCGAAAGCAGTGTCAAATAATGAGAAGCGTCATTTATCCCATAATATTAATACAGGGTGATCTATGAAACGTAAGCGCAGCACGTGGCTGTACGGGCCGAATAATTCTTGCTTCCGGCCAGCCGGTAGTAAATTTTCGCGTTGATAATCGCGGCACTAGAGTATTTGTCTACCAAAATACTATTTATGTTTATTTTATAAAGGTATGTACTCACCCATATCATGTGAGGAGATGCTGGAAGAGTCTACCTTCATTTTTTACTCAATTTGCGCCCTTGTAAACGATTTGTCACTTCATTTGACTGCAACCTTACCGCTCTTCTTCATCCCGAAATGCCGGCTAAGGTGAGGTTCGATTGCACTGGAATCGAGCTTTTTTTAAAAAAATATTTCTCCCCTAATTTCTGCTAACATTCGAGAGAGGAAATAACCATTTATCTAATGATTTTCACACACGTTTAACATAGCATTCAACCACAGTAGAATTACATTTCTTGTTTCAGAAGGCTTTTATTTGCTTCGCTTCTATTTTTCCTTTCTAACGTAAATGTAGAAAAAAATGTATGATATTATCACGCATTTACCGTTTGCAGTTCAATTCATCTAACACAATAAATTAAAAATACTCGCAACATACATTTACTGCGAAACAAATACATTTCATTTTTACAGAAGCACAAGTTGTTAGCTTCATCAAATTCAAAAACTTTTGTTGATCACAGAAAATGAAGGTAGATATTCTCATCACCTTCTTGCATAAGATGGGATTGGATAAGCACATACCTTTTAAAAATAAAAAAAATATCTCGTAGCTTGTTAGATTATCATTGTAGTGCTGCGATTTTTCACCCCAAAATCTTGTTGCTTGTTGGCTGGGAGCAAAGGTTATGCACTGCAGCCTGTAGGTCCACGTACCGGGCTTACGTTTCAAAGATAATCTGTAGTAAACACCCAGTATTTACATTATACAATGCCATGAAGGTTAATATAATTTAACTTAGTTTCCAGGATCGCCACCTATCTCTCAAGTACAACTTTAATACCAAACTACACAGATACAGAAAGAAAAATGTATGGGGTCCGTGGCGTACTTCTCAATAAAAGAAGGTCCACAGTTCTTAGCTAATTGGGAAGTACTGTTCTAGAATGCTTACCATTACATTCAGTTTATCTTATTGGCTTTCGTTATATTATGGGAAATAAGATGGTATCAAAAATTGTTAGGAAAGACCAGTGATAACATTTCTCAGCTCAGTAGAACGAGAAAGTGTCTAAAAAATGGTATTAAGACAAGAAATTACACGTTGCATATAATAATGATAGATTTTAACAGATCAGATATCGTAATCTAGATATGTCGATGACTCTTTGATGTAATATAATTTGAATTTGAATTTTATTTATGGCCTTTAGGCATCTAAGGCCATGATAGGGGAGGGGAAAGGATTCGGGAAGGTGTCGGCCAGGGTCTATGTTAAACCTGTCATCAACTCTGGAAAAAGAACCTCAGTCAGGATGGTCGGCCACTGGGATCGAACCCACGACCTCCCAAAGAGTACGCTAATGCTCTACTACTTTGCTACGGCGGCTCAGTTTGATCTTATATAAGGAAGACACAAACATTAAAGCACTTCTCGATAAGCTTAAAAACATTCTCTAACTAAAAAAAAATCAATTTACAAAAGAGCTTGAGTCTAATAAAACTATAAGCTTTTTAGATTTACAAATAAAGAGAATTAACAATAATTCCAAACTAGAGTTTACCGAAAACCAACAGCAGGTGTCCATTGTTCAATACACATGCAAAACTAAAACATTCCTCTCAAATGAATATAACATACCGTACGGCTTAATTCTTTTCTACGACCATTCAATCAATATCTGCACTAACACAAGTGATTTGAAAGCAGTAATAACTAGATTATATACACAGATTAAAATAATATTTCTCATAAATCTACCTTATAGATTGGTACAGCTGAGCCAAAACTAAATATCAAAATAGAACAGATATAAAGAGAAAAATAGCAATGTGAGGAGAAAGCATGCCGACTACTAATAGCTTTAAAATAATTATTGGGACAATAATCTCAGACCTGCTTTAACATCACCCAAAACACTTAGTCAAAAAAAAAAAAAAAAAAAAAACTCACATAGTTCCAAAGCTACTATCTCCCCAAAAATTCCGGTAGTGGTGACTACCAGATCGCATGCCAATGTGGAGACCAGTACAACGGTATGACTGAAAGAAACTTCTCATTCAAGAACAATCTCACTGAGCATATCAGGGATACCAAAAGTAACACACTGATGTCTGGTCTGTCTCTATACTTGAAGTCCTCCACCCACAAATAGCAGATGCAAAACAGAATCGTCTAAGGAGTGGATTGTTTACGAAAGTTTCTACTCAATTAAAAAACATCCATCATTAAATTAGGTCAGGGTTTATTAAATAAAATTTTGTTCGACTTATTTTAATTTTTTATTTATTTTTTCATGTTCACATCACGTCACATTCTTCCATCAATTCCTATAGGTACACACATACAATAATTTAATAAATACACCCATATCTCATCATATATATCACTGTTTATTTTTAGTTTCCACCTATTTAGTTTCACCCTTAAAAGTTGTTCTTCAAGTCAAGTTACCTTGGTTTAGAAGACGAATACGAGTGATGGATAACAACCGTGACTTCACTACACCTTCAACGTTGTCTTTAGTCGCCATTTCCATCCATTTGTTGTATTATAAATGGTTTGAGAAGGTCTCCTTAGACGTAGACTTACTTACTATCTTCCATAGCAGCTCACTTATAATTTCCCATCTGAAGAAGCGTTCGAGAAACAGCGCGAAAATATTAATGAGCATAATAGCCTTATAGTTAATTATAATTTGCTCATCGAGAATATTAGGTCTACCGAAAGTAAGGAAACGATAAATTTTGTTGATATCATTTACAGGTCTTCGCGGCTCAGTAGCCATAGATACGCTCACTAAAGAATATATTCTGGAAACGTAACATTTAATTTTTTTTAACTTACTTTTGTGGACTAGACAGACATTTATAACTTTGCCATATCACTTTTCTGGCGGATGATATAGGACGGGTAAAGATAGACATTATGGCCTGTCTGGCCTTTAAATGTAAGTTAAATAAAAATAATAAATGTTATGTTACCATTATACTTCTTTCGTGGATGAATATTTTACCTTTGTAGTTCAGGTATACAGTACAACAAGCATGGAGTGTAAATATGATCTACAATGAGAAGGAAATAAGATGAAGCACATCAAGAATGAAATAAAAGAATCTAGAAGAAGAAGTAAAGAGTTAGAAGACAATGTCAAGGACAAAAAGTAAAGTGATCTAGAATGTGAAGCAAAAGAATGGTAATTAAAATGATTAAAAATTGAAAATGATGGGAAAGGTAATCATATCAAGGATGGGAAGTAAAATAGTCTAGATTTTTTTTTTATTATTTTTTTATTTGGGGCCCGCCTTACTACCCCTGCCTCTTTGCATCCATTGCACAGGTTGAGTTGTGCACTTTCAAGGACGTGCATCACGCACATATTTGTACTTCTCAGCCTGGGGCAGGCTTATCCCTAGAGATTGTTGGATTGCCGGAATTCCGGCATTCCAAGAATCTCCTATGTTCCACCTGTTGAGACAGCTGGTGTTGTGGGATGGACTTATGACCAGGCATCCAGAATGTTCTCCTGGTCTATGTTCCTAATCTGATGGAACATTTACATGGGAGGGGTCCCTACCTACTTTATTTTCTTTTTGTACAAACACATACAACACATAAAGACACAGACAGGACAAAACAGGACGACACAACATAAACTTCAGTATGGCTTCTTCTTCTTCTGCTTCCATTGTAACGAGATTAGAATAAAAAGGTTAGATTCTGCGTTCCTTGGGTATTGTGTCTTCCCTCTGGGCTGCATCCTCCTCTCGTCACAGGGTTGGCCTACCTTCTTCTTCTTTCTTGTTCTTCATCGTTCACATTTTGAGCCATTGGGGGAGATGAACAGAAGAGTATGGTTTCTTTCTTCCTTTTTGGAAGGTCTTGCTTCCTGGTAGTTCACCGCACTCTCCTTTCCTCTTCATTCTTCTCTACTCCCCGTATGTTTCATTTAAACACATTCACTCGGACACATTCACATGAAGATATTATAAGCACTGTTTGACCTCAGGTTCCGGTTTCCACAACTTTTAATCTGTTTGTTAATTCGTTGTTTGTTCCACCAAATATAACACTATCATCAAGCCTGGTTCCCTTCACCATATACACACTTACACTTTCACACTAATCGAGTGTCTCTCACCGGTTCCAGGCGAGGCACTCTTTGTTGCTGGAGTTCCAGTAACACCCCATTGATGCTGATGTTTTCATTTTTCTTGAAGGTTGTTAATTTCTTTCTCGATATATTAGTTATTACTTTTAGTAGCAGACGTTTTGCTATTATAGTGTATTTTACTTGATTTTCACCATTTTGGCGTTGGAGTGTATACTTTCAGATTCTTTATTATCTCGGTCGTCGCGGTTAACCCGATCGCGCGCGCCTGTTTGCCTGCACAGTCCGGTCATGTTTCACTAGATGTAGCACTTATGAGTTATTTTACGGATCGCCACGCCCCAGAGCGCGCCTCTCGGACAGGTATCTTTTCCTATAAAATGCAGACACTTTATCTGCCGTCTCCCGGAGGACCGTCACCAGTTCTGGTCTTCTCAGAACCTCTGTGACGGGTCTCTCCCCCAGAAGGGCTCTTTGGTCTCTAACCAGTTTTTCTGTTTCTCTACATCTGAGGACCACGTGGTCCGGGGAAGCAATCACCCCGCAGACGTGGCACATATTATCTTCAACTAGTTTCAAATCCTTCAGTCTCTGACGGTAGGGCCCACGACCGGTAACGAAATGCAGTAGACCTCCTTCCAGTTCTAGGTTCATGTTTGCCCTCTCTGCCACGTCCGGAAACATGTTGAACACTCTTCTAGCCTTAGATGTTTCATTCCAGAATCTTTGCCAGTCTAGAATATGAAACAAAAGAATGAGAAGTAAAGGGATATAAAATAATATCAAGCATGGGAAGTAATTGATCTAGAAGGGAAAACAAAAGAACGCTAATTAACATTTATACGTAATGGCATAGAAAATAATATCAAGAGGAGGAAGTAAACTAATCGAAAATAAAATAATTACAAATATACATCAAAGATAGAAAGTTAATGTGATCTAGAATGGGAAACATCGTACATGAAGAATGGAACGAGAAAGGTAATTTGTTTCAATTAATTTAATAATCTTTACAGAATTTAAAGGGATGTGAGCTTAAAAAAAAAATAATTTGCCAAAGAACGTTGATAGTGTCTATTACTTTGCAATACTATTTCTCCGACAACTTTCGTAAGGCCTTAACCTTAAGATACTTTTATATGTTGTTATTTCAAAAATCAGCTGTGTTATACATAGTTTCGTAGGAACTAGTTCAACATTACCTGATCTAAAACTTTTGATGATGTTAGATCAGAAGCAACGAAAATTCAATGGCATGTTCGGTAGGTACAGTACTATTTTATCCAGAAACCCCATTACGTGGTGATATTGTTCAAGGTGCGGTATTGGTAGATTATGGATGGAGCATTCATTCACTCTCCAACAGGGTAGATAGAGATTTAAAACAGGCGAATGCCGCCAAATAGGACAGGAGTGCGAAAAGCGGAACAACACCTTATGCCAGATGGAGAAAAAAAAAGAAATATGGAAAGTAAATTCTCTTTTTTTTTTTTATTTCTCATGTTTTCTATTTCTAACTGTAAGGAAAATTTAATACTATATGTTCTTCTGAATATATGATTCTACAGTTATTTTTGTTCAGCAGTAGAAACTTTCCATGTTTTGGCACTGTTTTGTACCGTTCGATTTGTTATACATTACTTAGAAGGGATCCTAAAACTATTGGTTACTAATCAGTTTCAACCTATTATCTGTTGCGGTACAAATACAAAGATTTTATCCCTGGTTACAAAGATATTGGAAATCAACAACCCAGGGATGGAACCTATATAGAATTCCTTGCACCTTCCTCCCCGGCAAATCGAACACTGCTGCTGCTGCTGCTGTGTTTAGTGCGTTGAACAGTCTCAATATTACTTGTAATACTCGAGCTAGAAACCTAATCAACACGAATTACGTCACTAGTAAAATTTTGACACCTTGACTTTGTTTCTTGCTTACCGCACAAGTAAAAGAAGTTCCACCTAACGCCTAATTTCTTTTAAAAGTGGAAATTCTCCTGTTTTCTCTACGATTCTCCCTATTCTTACTCAAACACTTACGAGGTCTTTAATATTTCTTGGTAAGACAACGTTTTGTCATAAGAACACAGAACATTATCTCAGTTCTTCAACTCTCAGGTCAGTGATTCCCAACTGTACGCTCTGTAACGTCATAATGTCCTACTCTTGTGTAGACATAGATAACCCGAAGGAATTCCATAAGAATCGCACGAGAATAAGGATAAACAAGAAGACATACAACATGGAAATTATACAAGTGTATGCTCCAACAACGTCACATTCGGAGAAACAAGTTGAAGATCCATAATGAGGACTTACAGAAGATTCTGGATAATAGTAAACCGCATTATAAAATAGTAATGAGGAGACCTGAATGCAAAAGTAGGAACAGTGACACAGAAGTGGGAAACTTTGGATTTGGAAAAAGAAACAAAACAGGACAGAAGATAGTGGAATTTTCAGAAGCAAACAGCCAGTTTCATTTCGAACACATTTCTCATAAAAAAGCCTAAGAAGAAGTGGACATGGAAAAGTCCAAACCAAGCTAAAAACGAAATAGATTATGTTCTTTGGATAATGGGAAAATCATTTCAAGACGTGTCTGTTCCGAACAGTTTCGAAATATCGAGTGATCATTATGATGGCGAGATGTAAGTCCTAAACACAAGACTTAAGAACAAGTTTATCAGAGAAACAACACTAGTTTAAGATTTGGAAATCTAGAGAAAAACAGACAGAAATTCGAACTAGAGCTAAGCATTCACTACAGATACAGCGCCTTCGAAGAGTTAGAAGATCAGGAAGATATCAATAGTAGAAATAAAATACTGACTGAGATAACAAGTGCAACAGTCAAGGAATAAGCAGGAATCAAAAGGTAAAAGAAAGCAAAATCTCAGAGCAAACTAAGCTTTTCATAAACGAAAGAAGGAAAATAAAATTAGAGGAAATATCATTAGGAGGTTTAATACGTAGAAATAAATAAAATCTTAAGGAAAAACTAAGAGAGGATTACGAACATTTACCAAAAATCTTGTGAGGAATACAAGAAAGAACCTGAAGAAAACCAAACAAAAACTCATGATAGAAAAAAGCAAATAATAGCAGTTAAGGGACATAATGGGAAAATAACCAGAAAAAAAAGACGAAATTGTAAAAAAAATAATAAAAAACTTTCTAAAGACATTCTTTTCTTAATCAATTCGCACTAAAAAGTAAAAAAATAATTGTTTATGCATGCCTAAAAAGAAAAGCATGGGGCGCACTCTCATATACAGTCGCATTATAAATTCTTGAAATGATGCGCCCTATTCTTTTCTTTTTAGTCATGCATAAACTTTTTTTTTTACTTTTTACTACGAATTGATTATGAAAAGAATGTCTTTAAAAAAGTTTTATATTATTTTTTTCGAGTTATTTCGATGTTCGGATACACTTTCTCAAGCTAAATGTTTGTTGACCCAAATCCTAAAGTGTTATGCAACCTGGAAAACTCAGGCTAGTTGCAGGCTAGTTGCAGGCTAGCATTTATTTAAGGATAAAGAAGATGAGAATAAAAATAATATATTAAAATTTGGTTTTAAAATATATAAATATGTAGAAATATAAGAAAGTGACAATGGAATATTATTGTTACCGGACTTAACGTCGCTCTGCAAAATTTCATCATTCTAATGAGTTCAATTCGGGAAATGAGTTCAATTAACGTTAGAAGATTTGATGACACCACGAACCATTATGAACTAAAGAAAAGAATGTAAAAATATATGAATATTTCTAGAAAGATTTGTACTACTCCGATGAAGTATACTATGTAAAAAAGAGAGAGAAGAAAATGTCAAAGTCCCAGATGTAATGAAAGAAGAAGTGGATGAAGTACTTCGGGGGATGAAGACGAGAAAGTCACCAGGAGAAGATGGACTGATAGCAGAGATGTTTAAATCGGGAGGTAACGGATAAAAGAGGAACTTGCCAAAGTACTTTTAATGTGTCTCAGGAAGAGAGAAATCGCCTCCAAATGGATTAATGTTATTATTTTGTTACACAAGAAAGAGGACAAAGAACACCTCGAGAACTATTGACCAATTAGTTTACCATACAAAATGTTCACCCAACTTATTTTGAATTATTGAACGAGACTTTTTTTTTAACCAGGAAAGAGAATAAGCCGGATTTCGTCGTGGATTTAGCACAATGCACCATAACGGTTGACGAAGTATTTGAACGATTTTTAAATGTACCGTATTTCTTTTTTTGTTGTTGTTGTTTTCTTTTATCTGTATTCCATAAAAGCTTGTAAAGAGTTCATGTTAAATGCTCCTTAGCTTTCTAATATCAAACGTAGGGTAATGCTATATTATGAATCATATAAAAGGCATAAGAGTAAACAAGTAGAGTTAGCGTATTTAAGTGAAAGAAAAAAATATCTGGTGTAGTAAAAAGTAATCCATTATTTTTGCATGGCATTGAAGGCTTGACTTACCATAGTTAGAATGATCCAATTTAGGTCACATATGCGCCGTTTTGTTCGATAACGTGTTGCCATTTGGAAGGTAATATCATGATGCCTCTCTCATAGAATCCCTTGTTCCTATTGGCAAAAAATTGAGACAGTCGATGTTCACAAGCCTCTCTTAAAGCGAATTTTTCACCAGCAAACGTGTTCGCCATGGACAGGAACAGATGGTAATCACTCGGTGCCAGGTCCGGACTATAAGGTGGATGCATAAGAACCTCCCAACCAAGCTCCCGGAGCTTCTGGAGAGTCACTATCGATGTGTGTGGTCTGGCGTTGTCCTGGTGGAACACAATGCCTCTCCTATTGGCCAAAGCTGGGCGATTGCTGCCTTCAGACGGTCCAATTGTTGACAGTATAGTTCCGAGTTAAGGGTTTGGCCGTAGGGGAGCAGCTCATAGTAGATAATTCCTTTCCAATCCCACCAAACACACAGCAAAACCTTCCTGGCCGTCAATCCTGGCTTGGGCACCGTTTGCGCCGGCGCACCGCGCTCGACCACGACCGTTTTCGCGTGACGTTGTCGTAAGTGATCCACTTTTCATCACCAGTCACCAACCGCTTCAGAAATGGGTCGCTTTTGTTGCGATTCGCAGATGGAAATTCGGTCCATGAGGTTTTTCTGCGTTAACTCGTGTGGCACCCATACATCAAGCTTCTTTGTGTATCCAGCCTTATGCAAATGGTTCCACACGGTTTTTTGTGCAATATTTAGCTCTTGGGCAATCGAAACAGTGCTTACATGACGGTCGGACGCGACAATGTCCATGATTTTATCGACATTTTCGACACGTGGCCTTCCAGTGCGTGGTACATCTTTGACGTCAAAATTACCGGCACGGAATCGACGAAACCAAAATTGCGCGTGATTGGCTGTTACAGTATCAGGACCATAAACACTATTCACATTTGCAGCCGCCTGGCTTGCGTTTTCGCCTTTATCGAAGAAAAACTGTAAAATATAGCGTATTTTCTCTTTGCTAGTGTCCATTTTGACGCGCGCTCACACAACACTGAGTCAACTCATCACAACTATCTGAACAGTGTTTGTAGTACGCAATCTCATCGTTTGAACGCCATCTCGTTGAACCCGATCGGACTTATACAACGCGAGCTACAGATCACTGAAGCCATGTATTGGCAAAATAATGGATTACTTTTTACTACACCAGATATAAAATAGCCATTAATGAAACAAAAAAGCTACATAACTTGAATACTATTGAGATTGCAAATAATAAACGTAAAGTAGCTGGGAGATTAATTCAATCTGTTACAAAGGATAAAGAAACAGAAGATACAAATATTTCACCCAATGAGTTCAACAAGTACTTCACTAGTTCTGTAGAAGAAATAAAGAATAATGTCACATCATCCGATTTAACTGCTATTGACTTATTTGTACAGAATAAAAACATGGAGAACAACTATATTTTTAACTTCTCGGAGGTGACTTTTAAAGTATTTTAGATATAGTTTATAATTTTAAGCCGTCTGAAAGTGTTGACTTCTATGGCATTTCCAATAATCTCGTTAAAAGTGTGATTGATGATATACTTTGCCCGCTTACTTTTTGTATTACTAAATGTTTAGCTGATGGGATACTCCCGAAAATTCTAAAGATAACGAAGATTGTTCCAGTTTACAAAAGAGGTAGTAAGTCCTCTCCATGTAGCTACAGACAAACATCTTTGGTTCCTATTATCTCTAAATTTCTAGAATGTGTAATGTATAGTCAGGTAAGCAATTACTTTGAATACAATAATTTAATTAATAACAATCAATTTGGATTCAGGGTGGGCAAGTCAACCATTGATTCACTAGTTAAGAACGTACTCCATGTCTTTCAAAACAAGGGATTTGCTCAGGCGACTTTCTGTGGCCTAAGTAAAGCTTTTGACTGTGTAGATCATAAGCTCCTGTTAGAAAAGTTATTTCATTACAGTATACGCAAGGGTGCCCTTGTGATGTTTGAGACATATTTGAATGACCGCAGGCAAATAGTGTCAGTTGGAGGACTGCAGTCCAGCGTAGAAAGGGTTTTATATGGTGTTCCTCAAGGTTCCTTATTGGGTCCTTTTCTATTTCTTGTAATGTTAAATAATTTATCTGCATGTATATTATCAACTTCAATTTTGTACGCAGATGACACAGCTTTTTAAAATTCTAACAACGATTGATGGCATTAACTAATAATACGCTATCTCATGCTGCTATATGGTTTAGAGCAAACGGGTTTCTTCTAAATGATAGTAAGACGCAGCATATGTACTTTCGTCTCAGAAATATTCCAGTAGAAAATTCTGTTACCGTAAAATACTTAGGAATCATGATTGATAATCAATTTGTATGGGATTCCCATATTAAATATATTACCAATAGGCTATCTAGAGTAATCTATCTTCTAAGAAATCTCAAACATTGTGTACCAGATAATTATGTGAGGACAGTGTGTTTTGCTTTTTTTTTCAGAGTATTGTGTCGTATGGAATATTACTGTGGGTCACAATAGTGAGTACAATAGTGCTCACATAAATGATATCCTACTACTGCAAAAGAAAGCTGTCCGGATAATCTCTGATTTAAAATATGCTGATCACTGTAAATCCATTTTTGTTAAATTAAGACCTTTGACTGTAGTCAATTTGTATATTTTCATGGTTTTGTTGTATACTCAAAAACAGTTACCTACATTACAATGTAGAAACAATATACATTGTTATAGTACAAGGAATAATAATCTACTTGATGTCCCATTCAACAGATTAACAAAATGTTCGAAAAGTTGTGAATACCTAGGGTACAAACTCTATAATAAATTACCACATGAACTTAAGAACTTATCAGATACTGTGTTTAAAAAGAAGCCACATAACTGGTTTGTAACTGTGCCATTCTGCTCCATAAATGAATACTTTGAGGAACTTAGTTAAGAATAATTGTAAATTTCTTATTGTAATTCAGTGCACTCTATATGTATTTATATGTTGTTAATCTTTGTACCTACCTTGACGTTGTCTATTGCCATACTGGCTTAATGACAGTAAAATTACTATTATTATTATACGAGTTTTGATTGAGGGTATGGAAAGGGCTAATGGAGATGAACTGCCACTCTGTCTAGGATTCATAGATTTTGAAAAAAGCCTTCCCATTCGGTCCCTTTGGCAACAGTACTTTAATCACTTCACCGTCAAGGTATCGAAGGTGCATATATGTATTAAATTACAACAAAACATATACTTGACTGCCACATTGGACTACATCAAGACAGTGAAAAATTCAAAGTTGGAAAAAGAATCAATCTCTCCAAAATTAGTTTTTGCGCTTCTCAGGAAGGGTTCTGAAATTTAAACTAGGATGAATTTGAAATACAAATCATTGGCGAACATTTTAATCGCCTACTATTCGTTCATAATATACGATAATTCTGTTTTCTTTAAGTGCAGAAGAACTACAAACCAGAATGGGAGAGCTGGGTAATGAAATAGGACTCAAAATGAATTTAACTAAATTAAAACTAACGTGCAATCAGTATACTGAAAAGAAAGAATTTTCACGTATAGTTAATAAATATGTTTACCTAGGGCAGCTCAAAACATCGAATGTCAAGTTGACTGATGGAATAAATAGATGTAAAAATGGCATGGAACTCATGAAGAAGACGAAACTTTATTTTCAAAAGCAAACTACCAATGTGTCTCAAGCGTAAAATTTATAATCAGTGTGTTTTACCTGTGATGATGTACGGTTGTGAAACGGTACACAGTAGCGAAGAGTGGGGATAGACAGGGTAGACAGCATATACCCACTTTTTAAAGAACTCACTATTTATTTTGTTTTTACTGGTAATAAGTTTTGATTTGATTTAGCCCTTTATCACTGACATAGCATCTACTTTCATCTTATAATATACATTCTGCTATATGTTTGACAATAAAGCAAATAACATAATAATCTACATACAACCATATAAGCATATAACCATAATAATCTAAAACATTGCAAACGCTTCTGCTGGCTCAAAAATGACGGATTAGATTGTTCGCGCTGTACTAGGGGCTCTGACTGGACTCGGGTCTACACACTGTTCCAAGTGTGTCTCTTGGATTGGCTTCTGCTTTCGAGCTGGGTCGTGTAGTGACACACACACATACACACAGGTAGACACACACACATACATAGAGAGAGAAAAAAAAAGAGAGAGAATTTGTGTATGTGTTCCACTATACAGCGAAGTAGTACAGCACTCTGCGAAGACAAGTCTACCCTCGAACGCGCTCCAATGCGAATGTGTGATAGTCTGATAGATATCCTCTATGCATCGATAGGCACGAGCCACGAGAGGGACTTTCCCGCCCGAATAGCTCTAGTTGTTGAATGTACTTCATTTTGTATTAAATAAGACTTTTAGCGTTGTAGGCATTTTCCTGAAAATTGTTATCTGCGACAATACACAGTGACAACAAAAATTTTGAATTTTTAATCATTTTTATTTCCTAATTTTCTCCAGTTGCGGTTCCTGAATAGAAAGAGAGGTTTTTCATTAAGCCATTCTTACTTGAATGGTTGCTTTCTGCTTTCAGTGTAGCCAAGTTATAAATTTTGTAACCAAATCCAGGTATTTTGACATTCATTCAACTACTAAATATTCTAACTTTCTCATTGTTAACGTATAAAAAGTGTTTTAAAGTTTGTATTTTTGGGCCATTTTAATAAATGAATGGTGTCAGGAGAAAACACAGAATGTAGATTTCTAACGATTTTGTGCTGTATAACTTATTCTATTGGCGGAAACTGGAACTACAAAACTGTCAAAGAACGAAGGGTTAAAACTAATAAATAACCACAGAAGACAATATTACATATTTTGTGAGCCGTTTAAACTTTATGCGATTAAGGAATTAAAATTTGATTTTCGCAAATCTGTTTTGTGAAAAAAAAACTTGTATTTTCCCAACACTCTTCGATTAAGGACTTCAATACGTCTCGATTCAATTAGCTTTAAATGTCTAAAATCCAGAAATATCCATGCCTCACCCAGGATTCGAACCCAGAACATTGGACGCCTAACACCTCAGACTGCACGACTACTGTGGTCGGTTTGTTGATATACAATTTCAGCCACATTAGGCCTATGTTCATGCCCAAGCAACAAAATCGTAAGCATTTTTTCGTTGGCAACATAGAACTTGCTAGTTAACATGGGTGAAAGTTGCTACAAACATTTGAAACCAAACTAGCAACAAACCTGTCTTGTTAAACATTAAGCATGTGGCGGAAGAAAGTTCAACTGTCTTGATTGGGGCTCGAACCTAGAATCTTCGGTCTTGTTTGTCGTCACTCTAACCACTTCTCTATAGCGCCACTACTTACTGTCTTCTATTTTAAACGTTCTTTTATGTCACGAAGACATTTTCTGAAGTAAACGCACGGATATAGGTTGAAATTCAGAACTGGGATGAAGTCTGCTTCGTTGATTCTTCACAAGCGAGTCTACTCAGGAAAATCATAATTATGTTTGTACTTTACTGTTCGGGTCGATAAAATGTTGCGTTTCTGGTCTTTGTATTGCGTATAATGAAAGACAAGAATAACTATCTAACCTCAATTGTTAAACTTATTTTCGCGTACAATTTTGAAAATGGTGTAAAATGTTGAAAGTTACAAAAAGAAGGAAAGGGGACTAAATATTACAAGTGCGAACGAAAACAAGTTGTTAAAAAACGATATATTTTTTTATGTAACTCCGGCGTTCTAGTTAGTAATCTATCAGGAAAAACCACTGTTAGTTTATCAATGTAAGGAAAAATTAAGGCTAATGCAAACTTGGTATAAACTAGTGTGCTCTGGGAAACTGGCAGAGAATTGTTTTTTGTGTTTTTTTTTAGAAATGTCATAGACCCGAACAGTAAAGTACACAACATCCTGTAAAAAATCAACGAATCAGCCTTCTTCATAGCTCTTACACAGGAGCAATAAAATTTCCGTTTCGAGTTTAAGCCTACATGATGCCTTTATTTCAGAAACCGTCTTGGTAACATAAAATGACTAGAAAATATGAACTTCATTTAGAAGAAGAACCGTGGGGTAGTGGTTAGAGGGACGGACAACAAAAAAATCTGAAGATTCTGGCTTACTCCACTGCAGATATTAGAAATCCTTTTCCTCCATATAAGCTCTGTTTTTTTTTTTTTTGTTTTTTTTCTTTAAGGTTTGTAGCAAATTTGATCTGAAAGGTTTGTATCATCGTAGTAAAAGTTGTCAAGTGTCAACTAGCAAGATTGTAGCAGAATTGCAGCATTGTAATGTCAAACTTGCTGATATTTGGAGACTTTGAATGTCAAATTTGATGCAAATTTGCAGTAAGTTTACTGTACTATCCGGGTATGTGGATTAGGTGCTTGGACAAGTCGTAGAGGACTCAGGTGTCAGAGGCGCAGTAGTTATCAGTGCTGCCACTACCTTTAAAATACAGGTATTTCAAATAACTTCGTTGAACGTATCTGCACAGAATTTGGCATTTAGGTGCTGGGATAGGTTACAAAGATTCTCCGGACGCCGCAGTATCCGTGTTATCAATCAATTTCAAAAATTCAATCTTGTACATCGTATCACAAAGTTCTACGTGTCCGCATTTATTTACATTTTTTTTTTTTTCATACATGAGCATTAATTAAGGTACCGATACTCCGAGTGCCGCAGGCACTGCACTTGTCAGTGTTGCCAACAAATTTTAAAAATACAAAATTGCTTCAATACCATTTGTAAAAGTAAACTTCCGATAGGAACTTACCGCCCACTCACTCTCCGACATATGAAAATGGGATTAAGATCCTAAATTAACAATAAAATGAAATAACTTTAACAAACGGTTACCATCAACCTCCCGTCTGAAGAAGAGTGGGAAAGCATGAAATAGCTTGTGTGTTGCACTTAGGGCTGCTTTTCTTGTAAGCGTGAGTTGCTTGTTTTGCTAGCGATTTGGGTGAGTAGCCAAGCTGATTTTCACGAAAGCTTGCTTTGCTTGTGATTTGGGTGAATAGCCAATTGAAACACGTGTTGCACTTATCTTACAAGAAACCATCAAGCAACGCAAGCTTTCATGAAAATCAGCCCTTACACGCAATAAAACGCGCTTGCAAGGAAAGCAGCCCTTATACTGCCTAATGCAAAAATTTGATTTTGTTCCTTTCAAAACGCATTAAAAATAAGCGTATCCAAACTAGTTAACAACTTATTAGAACAAATTGATGCCCTTTCTACAGATAACAAAGTCAGTGCCAGAAACATTAAAAGGAATTAAATCATTGAAATCGATACAATCTGCTGAATTTAGCCACGGACGTCGGGCCCAGTTAATAGTGTTGCCAACCTGTTTTAAAATTCAATATTTCAAATGACTCCCAAATAGTTGGACGTATCCGCACCAAAGTTGACAAGAACATTATTTGACACCATAAAAAAATACAGTGCAAAATTTAGATTGGTGTTGCCAACCTATTATAAATATACTTTGAAAGTCGAGTAAATTCTGATCAATTTTTTATAGGATCTTCAGTTGATGATAAAAAGGTTCTCTACTTAGAACACTTTTAATGACCTTGTATCATGAGATAACTACCGAATACATTTGGCCTCGTACCAACCGCCATAATAAAACTCAAATAAAAACGAAAGATTACGTATTAATAAAGACTTACTTATTACACAGCACACATCACATTGACTTTAACTTCCCCACTACAAGCAAACAATGAAAAATCAATCTCTCATCAGCATGTTTTACATTTGTTCAAATGCGCGAATGTTCTTTAATTGTGATTACACTTATCAAATATATAAATAAGAGGCATTTTAAAAATGTTCTACTTCTCACATGGAAACAATTTCATAGGCGGTAGATGTCAAAAAATGAAAGTTTTCAGAAGAGAAAGAAAACCAAATGTGTTCTTTCGGTAACACTATAGTATTTCAGCTTGATATCACCCAATGACCTCTATCAAAAAACGATACTGGACTGACTGCAGCCATTGAAAATTTCAAGAATATTTGAAGCCAGGTAGCGGAGAGCACACTTAGGGCCATATTTGTGAATCACTCCCAAGAGGTGGGTGTCTCCCAGGAGTATATAATTTCAATGGCCCTGGGAGCCACCCACTCTTGGGGGTTATTCTTAAATATGGCCCTTATAATCTCGTTTGTCCACTTCCAGTCTAAACCAATATGAAACAATGTTTTGGCTCTAACTCAGTTTTTTACGCTTAATATCGCTATGTGGCCCGTTTTTTTATTTATGTCTTAATTCTTGCAAAAAAAAAGTAAATATCATTTGCAGTATTTTCTATTATATGTAGAAACAGACTACTATTAAATAAATAGCTCAGGAAATAAGACTTAAGCCAAAAAAACGCACCGCACAGCGATAAGAAGCGTATAAAACTGAGTCAGAACGAAAAATTTGGTTCACATTCGATTAGACTGAAAGTGGACAAACAAGTTTAAATATTTGCTCTGGCGTCTATCTTTCGGCTGTAAGCAGTCACTCCAGTATCTTTATGTAGAGCTCGCGGGTTATGACACAGACAACTTTAGTTTTTGCAAATGTGGAGGACAAAGGCCACAATACCAGTTCACACAAGCAATTTAACTAGCGTCATAGCATGTAGCTAAAAAATAAAGACCAGAAAGTTAAACGAAAAAATGGGAAAGAATTGATATAAATTGTGGAGAGGTATATCAAAGAAATGAGACCTATCCGCCAAGGGTGCCCATATGGGGGGCAAGGGGGCGCTCGCCCCCCCCCCCCCCCCCCCTAGCCGGAGAAAACTATGCTATGCAAGATAGAAAACAAAAATAAAATGTTTATATGTACTTTCTATATTTTATTTTATTTATATATTTATTGTCAACACAGCAAGCTTTGTAACCCAATTAGAGCGTCGATATTTAAAATGCTCATTTACAGACATTTTTTTTACAATATTTCTAAATTCGTTCGCAGACGAAGACAGATCACATATATCCAATTCGATGGAAGTTCTACATATTTCATTGTGGGTAGTTACATATTCTCCAGACTGGTGATTTCATAATTATATTATCCTTGCCTTTTTGCAGTGGAAGAGACCAGTGTTGTCTACGCGAGTTTTTCATGACGGGATACGAAACTGTAACAATGATACCAAGTTTGTGCAGTCTAAGCCATTTTGAATTATTTTCCTAAGAAATAACAGATCAGAAATGAACATAAAGTATAGTATATTTTCTTTAATGTAGAAACGTTGTTAAATTTTCTTCCAATTCTTATTACAAATGCTAGAATTTTTAAAGCTTCATTTGTAATATTTTTTATGGGCTGTTAAACGTTAATTTCATATCAAACGTGACACCAAGACTTTTTATCTACGTCGGGCCTACTTATGAATTTAACAATTAAACCTATAAATTGTTTTATTTGTACTGAATGACAAAATTTCGTATTGATTGCAAGTTGATTGATAACGCACCAGTTAGTAAAGTTGCCTAAACTATGCTGTAGTTTTATGGCATCTTCCTGGAATTAATTTTAGCATATATTTGAGGTCATCCGCAAATATTACTTTTTCATTATCTTGTAAGAACTGCGGTAGGTCATTAATGAACAGGAGGAATAACAATGGTCCAAGATTCGAGCCTTGCGGGACTCATGACAGTGCTATATATTCGTCAGATTTGTGTTCCTTAAATAGAACAGACCGTCTACGATTAGTTAGATAAGAGCACATGAACCTAATCAAAGGCAGAGAGAAGTGATGCTGATTTAATTTACCTAGTAATACATTGTGATTAAGTCTGTCAAATGCCTTTTCAAAGTCAATATAAATTGCATTGACTTGCTTTCCTTTGTCCAACGAGTTTTCAATAAAATCTGTAACAATTGTAAAGTTCGTTACTGTGGATTGTTGTGAAACTATGGCATGTTGTTTAGTTGAGATAACTGCGTTCAAATGTTTAATAATTCGTTGATATACAATCAGTTCAGAGAATTTTGCAAAGATTGGTAAGATTGCTATAGGCCTGTGGTTGGTAATTTCTCGTCTGTTGTTTGTTTTAGGTATAGGACAAACTAAAGCAGATTTCCATTTGTTAGGGAAAATACATGTTTTTAGTGCCAAGTTGAACGCAATCAATAGGAAATATTTAAATTTATCAATACATCATTTCACTGTATACGAGGGTATACCATCAGATCTAACTGTCGTTTTGAATGTTAGATTCTTGACAGCCTTTCCTATCTCGTTCAAATGTACTTGATCAACAGGCAGTATTCAGATTTGCTATCAAAATTACTGAACGGTTGAAAGAGGATACAAATACTGATTGGAAGTACTGTGGAAACGTATTAGCTATTTCTTCATTGTTACACAAATCTGACCTTGAAATTTTAATATATTTGGGGGAAGATGTTTTGTTTTGTTTTAATAAATTTCCACAGTTAACCTGGATCATCATTGATATTATTTTCAGAATTTGATATAAAGGTCGTATAGGCTATTTTTATGTCTTTCTTGACTTCCCTACTCAATCGAACAAATTCCTGATAGAAGGGTTTTGAATTTTCAATTTTGTATGTATAGACTTTATATGATAAATTGTTTTAACATTGAGCTTCCTAATAACGTCTTTAGTAAAGCAGGACAGATACTTTGGGACAGAGGGTTTTTTTTTCAGGGGACACATTTGATAATTATTTCAAAAATAATATCTTTACTAACTAAGTCATTAACATTATTATACTCTTTTAAGCATTTCCAATCAACTTCCAGTATACTTTAAGGTAGGTTTAATGTACTTTATGACATGGTTCTTTTTGCGCCCTTAATTTAGTAAATATTGTAGTGGTTATCTTGTTGATAACTTTTAGTAAATCATAGACAAACTGCTACTTTATTCTTGCCCCCCTCTGAAAACCACAAGATGGGCGCCCATGCTATCCGCTACTAAGAAGACAAAACAAAATATCATATAACAAGGCTGGTTAGACAAGAGACTTGGAAAACATAGTAACTGGCGACAGTGGCGAGTCCAAAGTGGAAACCCAGATTCCAGATCTGACTTTCATCTCTATTCTAGAGATGGTCGGAAATAAAATACCGGTCATGTGTAGGGCCGCTAACAGGCCTGTATCGGCCACCGACTTTAATCAGAAATGTGGCAAAATTTCCAAACCCCACAGTTAAAATTTCGCCTCGTTGGAAACTCTAGTCCTGGTGCTTATCTACTTTCAAATTAAGTACTGCAAGGGACCTACACCGGTGTATAACCACAGGGCAAATTTTTCAAACAATAACAATATGCAAAAACGGTACCTTTGAATAGTGTGTACAAAATGCCCATTTTGTACCCACAATTTTTTAGAGGCAGTGGCGAACCCAGGGTTTGGTTTAGAGGGGCAGTTCTTTGCCCACCAGTTCGTGGGACGGAACAGATTAATAGAAAAAACGATGATAAAATATGAATCTCTGTGCCCGAGGCGGTATAATGTACCCACTATTTTTTAGAATCAGTGACGGGCACCGGGATTCATATTTTACCTTCATTTTTTTTATTATTATTAATCTATTCCCTCCCAAGAACTGAGAGGCAAAAAAACGCCCCTCTAAACCCAGCCCTGGGTTCACCACTACCTCTAAAAAATTGTGGGTACAATCAAAGCTACAGTTTTTGCAGTGTAGATGGAACAACATTAAGAAAAGCGACATCTCACTCCAAGCATTCATAAAAGAGATTGGAATGAGATTCTAGCATGCATCATGGAATAACTACCGCTTTAATGCCAACGTGATCTTGACTGGCGAGGTACGTCAGAAATTTTGGAGGTAAGGGAAGTTCCCCAAAGAGTACGCACTTAGTCTTTAAACACTTACAGAAGAAAAGACAAATCACCTAAAGTGATAATTTTTAACACAAATCTTTATTCATTCCATAAGCTCAAAAATGCAGGCAAATAGAAATGCAGTGACGCAATAGTTTGTAACAAAGTAACGTTTTTATAAAACAATGCATTTGCGCACTCTTGAAGGACTATGCCTCTAAGAGTACGCAGTGTGTCCTCCAAGAGTACGCATTAGCTATATGCTAATAATACTGTTACAATACAATTACAATACTGTTACAATGAAAACGACCTTTCACAATTCAAACAACACTATGACGAAAACATGAAAAAACGTGCAAAGTTGTTTGGAAGTGCAACATCAAAAGTATAGAAATTCTATATAATGAGAGAAACCAAGGGATAGCCTACAGTTAACCTAGACCTATAAAATTAAATTATAAAATAAAACTGAAAATTGCCGTGTGATGCCAAAATAAGCCTACTGTTTAAAAGTTAAACAGAATAATATATGCGCAAGGAAAAATAATAGAAACATTAAAACGAAATTATTAGACCTACCCCTTAGACCTTACATTGTTATGATTAATAGCATCTGTCACACTTAAAAACACCGAGGCCCTCATAATTTGAACAGGCCTCATATCACCACTTCTTGCAGGCGTGACATTGTACCCAGTCCTCGGTGCTGGGTTCCGGGTACGCCTCATCACATCCGGGGCAGAAATAGTTCTCCGCGGATGATGTTGGTTGGTCTGTAGAAACACGACATCTTCCTCCTTCAGCGTTGGCAGCAACTTGATCCTTAGGTCAATTCCTCGTGGAAGCTAGTTCTCTGGTTGCCGCAAGTTTATTCTTGAATGGGGACGACGTCATAATGTCTGACTTCTTGGCTGCTCTTTTTCGTCTCTGTACACTTGAGTGTTTAGGAAGGGGAAAACATGCTGAAGGAGGAACGCGTACTGCTATTGCTTCATCCTGAACATCTGATGTTGTTGTATCATTCTCCTCGCTATCAGCAGATGCCAGTTGTTGACCGGTCACCGCAGAAGGTTGGAAATCTACACCGGTGATTCACATCATACCTAGGCTTATCTACTTTCTCGGGCCGTGTGAATCAACGATGCTGCACATCGTAAGGATCTGTATTAGAGGAACCTACTCATCTGGCCTCAGAAATTAACACCGCAGCGTTGGTTTCCGGTTTCAGGGAGGTCTAGGCCCCTGATTGTACTAATTTAAACAAAGAAACTGTCTGTTTTTCTTACCTCTTTTAGTCGTTTCCGAAGAATGGATTCGTTGATGCCAAGAGACGCAACGATTCTTCTTTTACTTTCTCCATCTTCCAACCGTGTCCTATATTCATTCATCACGTCCTCCGTAAACACAGGGGTTCGGCTCGACTTTCTTTTGTAGTACGACATTATTTATTTTAGAATAAACAAAAATAACGACATACTGTACAAACTGATTGACGGACAACAATTTCAAGACAGCGAAAGTTTGCATATATTAATCTATACAAGTGAATGTTAATTACTTTCCATTTTTTAAATGGGACTAGTTGTGCGGTTTCTAATGCAGCTGAAGAAAGATTTTTTTAGGACACTGTATAACTGACATCAGAATTCGAAAAGAATTGAACAAGGTGTTTTACTCGGATAGTCAAATTTAATTGTATAAATAGTCCTCCAAGAGTACGCAAAACCGGTCCCTAAGAGTGCGCGCGTACTCTTGAAGGAAACAAAATGCGTACTCTTAGAGGAATTACACACATTTAACAAATCTAACACCAGGGTTCAGTAGTTTGCAGACATGATAATCTAATCCACCATATTTCCAAATTGGGATTTATTAGCTAACACATGACAATAACTTTAGGAATAGAATCTATCTGTATTCTACTACACACACTAATTAGTGGGAACTCAATTATTACACTGAAAGTGTCGAAACTATTTACTTATCAATAAAACGTAGTGAACAGACGCTTTCATCAAACAACTTGCATACAACCACCTCTCACACAACGACGCTTTTTCCGGAATACCAATAAACATCGTGCAGCGTTGCCAGATCCGGGAAATGGCTGTTCGTACTCTTGGAGGCCGCGCGCTCTTAGAGGAACTTCCCTTATGTTTGAAGATGATAAGAAAATACCTGTATCTTGGTTCCATTTTTGTTGAGTTCGGAAACCCCGGAGAGAACTGTGATTTGCCCTGATTAACCTGTGAATTAATTTCAGAAAATGTATTTGTAAATAGCACGATAAAATAGTGTTCTTTCATTTGAGATAAAATTTTGGTGTTCGACAAGGTACCATACAATTTCGTGCGAAGTCCTTCATTTCAGTTGTCGGATTCCTGCTTTTTTTGAGCAGCGTGGTCATCTGGACCAGAGTTTTATCTTGAGACAAGGGACTATACAACGAGACGATTCAGCAGCTGTTCATTGATTTCAAGTAAGCTTATGATTCTATCAAAAGGGAAAAACTATACATTCAATATCCAGGTACGATGTGGAATACCGAAAAAGCTTGTTCGACTAGTAAGGATGTGTCTCAACGAGCCCAGAATACTTATAGGCATATGCGTCGTTATTGCGGGGACATGCTACATTTCACATGCTCAAGTTATTTTTTAACTGTACAAATTGTTTTGGTTTTGTTTAATATGGTAGAAGGAATTTAATAATTAGTAACTCATAGTCTATAGTGCCAAAACTTTCATTCATAAGCATTCAAAAACACAGGGATGAACCCAGGAAGGGGTGGGGAGGATATATTCCCCATCACCAACACCCGATAAAGATATTTAAAAATTGAATTATAAGAAAAAATACTCTATGAAAATGGTATTCTAAAAAAAGTCACTCCCCCTCCCCGAAATAAAATCCTAAGATCTATTCAAGACTTACAACAACAATGTTACAAATTCGGCTGATTTATGAAATCATGTTATTTATATCAAAATTCAAAATAACATACATTCGATTGAATAGATTCAATTAACTTACCGAAAGATCAAACGGCAGTCAGTCAGCTCGAAGTTATGAATCTCATTTCTGAGTAGCCAGTACTACCAAACTGTGTCCTTCTTTCATTTTTCGAAACGAAAATCGCAGCAACTTTTTTGTTGTCAACACTATCTAAAAGGCCTTGATTAGTGTAAGAAACTGCCACATGATTCAGTCTCTTCAGTGTCATGGTAGAATGCAAATAAGTTTTCAAGCGGCGAAGAGCACTGAAACTTCTTTCTGCTTCACAGCTTGAATATGGTAAACCCAACAGCAGTCGAAGAAGCGTACCCACATTTGAAATTAAAAATCTTTCTTCAAAGCTCATTTCACGGAAAGCAGTCGCTGCGTCCTTAATACTGGCAATCTTTTTCTCCTTCAGGAACAACCTCAACTCTGAATCTGAAGATGATGTGTCAATTTCCGGATATAACTTCATATCTCCGCACTTCTCTCCCGTTAACAACACATTTTCCATTAGTAGAGCTTGCTTAGTTCCTGGCTGGTCGAATTTATTCTTTAATCCCAAAAGAGCTGAGTCAATCATTTCGTAGTATTCTCTTCTGTAGTAGTCTTCGGCAGGTTTATATTCATGAACAGGTTGAGGTCCTGTAAGTATTTTCGGCGGTTGCTTCAGTCTCGGAAGGGTTACTGGAAGAATTTTCTGGAAATTTCATTTTTTTTCTGGCAATTCGCACAAAGAACAGAAAACTTTTCTTCAGAACACAAGTCACTAATGGCAATTGAGATCGATTCCATACATTTGAGAAGTCCTGACAAGTTAACAACCCTTCCTTGAATTGTTTTATTAAGCAATTCAACATAGGATAGCAATTCGAGAGCTATAATGCAGCCAAGAAAAGTGACTCCATTTTCTGAAATTCTGAAGCAGCCCACTAGCTTTCTCGTTTTTATCTTCAACCAACTCCTCTAGAATTTGCAGTATGATTTCATATTTGTTTAAAACTTCCTTAGTCTGGGATTTTCTATACAGAAACCGAGTTGAACACGAGAGGACGTATCTTCGAAATTTTGAAAATTAACAATTTATTTGGTCCTACCGGTAAAATGGCGGTAAGTTCGCAACCTTATAGACATGACACAGAAAATTATTGGGGGGACACGTCCCCCCCCCCCCGTCCCTCCTCTAACGACGCCCGTGCGTATAGGTAATAATATGTAAGATAGTTTCGAGATTCACAGCGTATTCAAACAAGATACCTTTATGTTTAACTTTGTGTTATAATATGCGATTTGAAAAATAAAAGGGGGACAATAAGGAATTAACAATAAATGGCTTGAACCAACTGTTCGTGTACGCGGATGATGTAGATTTAATAGGGGACGATAGACACGTACTATAAATAACACCGATGTATTAGTAGTAGCTTGTGACGAGATAGGTCTCCAGGTAAACGTAGAGAAAGCAAAAAACGATAACAAGCCGAAACATAGAGGGTGAAGGAACAGATACATAACAATTAAGAATGAGATCATAGAGAAAGTAGAGAAATTTAAACATGATATTTAGGAGCATATGTAACAAACAAGAACGAGATCACGGAAGAAATAAAAAAGTTTCTTAGCACCTAGAAATCTAACTTCGCGATAAATATCAACGAAGCTGAACTGCTGGAATGTCTGCTAGAATCACCCGCATCCCTGACAGTTGAACATAAATTACATGTATAGTTGAAAATAAGGTTTTGAGAAAGATATGCAGGCCAAAACGGGACGAACTGACCAGAGAATGAAGGACACTGCTTCTTCAGCTCCACTGCTTGTATGATTTGCCTAATACTAAAGAATTATGAAATTACGGCGGCTAAGATGGGTAGGCCATGTAGCTCAGGTGAGGGGCGAGAACAAAGATTAGGGGTCTAGACCTATATTCCACACTGTAAAAATGGAAGACACAACGTTCATCCAAGAAATGGAGGCAGCTGAGCTGCATCCACTGTTTGGATTAACCTACTTTCAACCAGTTTTCGGTTGAATTATTCACTTTGTCAAATTTCAAAATGCGCATATATATCTTTTCCAATGAATTTAATTGAAGCAAGGTATTTCTTGAAAGTAGAAAAAAGAAAAGGTAATGTTCCTTTACAATTTATGAAAATAGTTGAGGTAATCGGGTTTCGATCCAGGGTCCACTAGCACACTGGTCAGATGCTCTCGTCACTTAGCTACGAAGACAGTTAGTGCTTATGGCTTTCTGAGTGATATTTATAGCTAGGATTTTACTGCGAAGATGGTTAATCATTAACATGTTGATTTTACTACGAGTAATGTCTCGTGAAAAAAAAAGGAGAGATACGTTTCCTACAGTATGAAGATTTATACCCAACTTAATTCCTCTTTCCGCAGAAGCAATCATTGTCGTCCAGGTTCCACCAGTGAACTGTTTACTGTTTACAGTGTAAAAGCAATATCAACACAATCACGGGGAATTCAGTAACTCCTGTTACTGGATTATAGAATATCCAACCAAGGCTTAAACTTCATCCACAAAAGTACGTAACCTTAATATTGCCAGTTTAACTTACACTTCGATTAGAAAATGACGGACTTTTAAGCTTAAAATACGAGAAAACGCTAATTTTCGATTTTTATTTCTCCATAAAGCGGAGTAACTTTCATCCATTTCGTGTTTCCACTTTTTACAGTGCATCGTGGTTGGTAAGCCGGAGGGAAAGAGACCGTTAGGAAGACAGAAACGCAGTTCGGATTACAATATAAGAACAGATCTTCCAGAGATAGATGTGCATGATGAAAATATGGCTAGTTGATCTTGCTCAGGATAGAATCCAATGGCGAACGATTGTTATTGAGAGGATGAACTGATGAGTTCCGTAAGTCATAGAGCTATTTAGTTAGTGGTTATCTTATTATCTTAGTTTTGATTTACGGATATACAGATCCAGGATTCGGATATCTGAAACTCGAGATCCAGATCCGGGACTCTCATATCCAAAACTTCAGATTCAAACCCGGGATTCAGATATCTAATCTGGATCTGAACTTTAGATCCGGGTTTTGGATACCGTGAATCCACAGTCGAACCGAATCTGGACTGGAGCCAATCGACCTTACACAAATATAATAAACTTGAAATATGTTGAGTGCGATTTACGAAGAACTATACAGACTATTGTTAAAGCCCTCCTCTTATTTTTCTTTAAAAAAAAAAAGTTCAAAGGCTGTATGGGACTACTTCATCCAAGCATGGGACTTTTTTTCTTTTGTTCCGAACCCCAACAGGGAGGCGGTAATGGTAGGAGGCATTAGAAAGGAGGGAACATCACCCTCTGTCCATCCCTGACGTGTCCTCGCCCCACCTATTCTATTGAAAGTCGATCTCACGCTAGGGAGGAAAAGGAACGCTCTCGATAAGGATAATGCCCCTCGCCTGCTTTTATTCCTTTTGGCAACCTCTCCCCCTCCCCCTACCTACCAGTTCGTTCGTCCGTTTCTTGAGTTGACTTCACCTCACTTCACTACACCGGTTTTCAAGACTGACATCTTGAATAATAGACTCTCTGGTTCAATGAAGGTTGTAAAAAAAAAGTACATGTTTTTTTTTTCTTAAGTTATGCATTAAACTAAGACAGCATGTAAGTCCCATGTAATCCCGTAGGCCTAAAGGGTTTCAGGGGATATCATTGATATCAAGTTCTTATAAATAAAATAGCGTTTTGTAATTTTGGCTTACTTACTATGCAAGTACGAATTTAATTTCTGTTTCATATTTTCTTATGGGATAGCTAAGATTTTTTACGGATAACATTTTCCCAAGTGGGTATTTTAAAACTACATCCACAAACTTCTGGAGTTGATATCTCACATCGTCACATCAAAACAAGACGAAAGTTCCTCTGTCAAATTTTCGAAATGTGGATAGTTTCGGAGCTACAAGCTGCTGAAAGCGTGCTAAAATGAACTTTAGAGTTTCATATTTCTAACACCACCAACAACAGAGCTGATGCGGCATGGTACCGTCAAAGACTTTAAATCTGCAGTATACAAACATATATATTTCAAAATTTCGCAATGGACGCGCAAGGGATTCCCCAAAGTAACTAGGGCAACGTTTTGTAAACTATTTTCAAGTGCGAATTGCGAGGTTCGATTTATCGACTTTTTTATAAACCGGAACTACTATTGAGGTCTTTCATTCCTCTGGAAGCTCCTTCTTTCTCCATATAGCACTTATCAATGTATGCAGTTCCTTGATTAGTGCCGTTCCTCCCGCTTTAATTAATTCGGCTGGAATATTGTCTATTCCTGGTGATTTGAAATTTTTTAATGTCTTTATCGACTTTTCGACCTCGATCTCGCTATAGGTTCGGATATCCACGGTTCTGCGGTATAGAATTCAAATTCGTCTGTTTGTTCTCCGTTGTGTAGTTTGTCGAAATAACTTTGCCACACATCGATAATTTTAGTCGGATCCGCCTGCAGATCTCCGTGTTCATTTCTAATTACCACTAACCTCGGCTGGTGACCCTTTCTTAACGAGTTTACCCCTTTGTATGGATCTCGTATGTTATGTGTCTTAACGTTTGCCTCTAACTCCTGAACCTTCTGCGTCATATATTCTCGCTTTTTGTTTCTGAACCCGAGTGTGGTGTTGCGTTTCGCGTTACTGTTGTGGTTGGTATTTGCTTCGCTTTTATTATTTAGCCGCCGCTGCCTTGCTTGTTTTCGTTACTCATGAAGTTTAAGCCATTCTTCATCAAACCAAGGCTTGTTTTTTTCCTGTTTCTTCTCACCTATACACGTTCCTTCGCTGCGCCCTTCACTGTATCACGAATTGCCTTCCATATCTTACTTACACCCATCTCATTATTAATCTTTATTACTACTCGACTCGGCTAATATTTCGAACCTATTTGAGATTTCGAGTTGGTAGTCTGCTTTTACGTTTGAATTATCTAATCGTTTAACTTCGAATTTAAGTTGTTTTGATTCTTTGCTTTCTCTGTTCGCGATGCATAACTTTCCCCTCACTTTTGTGATCACTAACTGATGGTCGGTGTCACCTTCCACTCCTCTGTAAGACCTAACATCCATTATAGTATAGGTGTGTGTGTCTTCGTCTATCTACTAATACGTGATCGATCTGTTTGAGAGTTTTGCCACCCGAAGATACACATGCGTAGGCCTATTTGTGTATGTCTTTGTGCTGGAAGTATGTGCTCTTTACTAGTAGGTTTTTCGAGATCGCGAAAGTAATGTCTTTCTCCATTGTTGTTGGTGATTTCGTCAAGGCTGTATTTAGCCTTTGACCTAATAGGTCTATAGTTTTCCTACCTACCTACCTTAGCGTTGCAATCACCCAACACAATTTTCGCATTATATTTCGGTAATCTGTCAGCCTTCTGGCTCCTCGTAAAATGTATCTTTATCGTTATCATTAGATACCTCGGTCGGAGCATAGACATTTATTAAAAACATGTTGCACCACCGGGTACGTATCGTAACGTATACGATGGTCTTTCGTTGACGAACTCTATATTCTGAATCCTGTTCCGAAATCGTGAGATATGTGCTTCTTCATAGTAGAAAATGTACTTGCCCTGTCGGATGCTATCTTGACCCTCCCACATGACCTCTTGTATCACTAATATGTCCAGCTCGTACTTCTCGGTCTCGCGTACCGCCACCTGAAGAGCTCCCGTTTTGTATAACGATCGTACGTTCCACGTTCCTATTCTAAGATCTGTCTTAATCCTGTTCTTAGGGCCCCCTGAAGCAATCCCCGCCCGGAGATCCGAATGAGGGACTCGTTTACCTATGGAATATTTTCCCCAAGAGAATTCACGAGCAAGAAAAAAAAGTCTAATTCACGCGCTCAAATTTTTGTCCCACCCTACTATATAATATATAAAAAATCCGTGGAGATAATTGTTAGAATAATTTTCCCGAAAATATACCAGCATAGGCGAGCGCAGCCCTAAATATTTTTACATACTTTTCTTTAGTTTACAATGGTTCGTGGTGTCCTCAAATCTTGCAACGTTAATTTAACTCATTTTCCCACGTCATAAAATGATGAAATTTTGCAGAGACGTAAGTCGGGTGACAATACAATAGGCTATTCCATTGTTACTTCCAAATAATAATAATAATAATAAGTGAGAGCCATATTCAATCCAGTATTAGATGAGGCCTCTCCCCGATGGGAGGAGTTGGTCTACTGCTCCCACGCTAATCAGACGGGTTGGGAGAGGAGAGCCCAAGCTCTTACTGTGATCGCTACTATCTTATATTTATAGCAGCTCCCCAATTACATCACGATGCTGGGTGGGCGCCGCTTCAGACCCACACGCCTTTGAAAAAATGCTTGGCAACGCCGGGAATCGAACCCGGGACCCCTCAATCCGTAATCAGACACACTAACGATTTTTTTAAAAAAAAAACTAGTTTATTTAACTTTCATAGTACATTGCGTTTATTTATACGATTGGGACCATTTATTTTTCGTTTATCTTTCTTAACCTACTTACGGACAACACAGTTAAAATCACATCCATGCCCGAGGCGGGATTCGAACCCGCGATTATGGAGTCGCTAGACTACCGCACTAGCCCGCACGACCACCTGCATCGGCAACGACTAGGCCAACGGGGGTGGTCTTTCATATATTTCTTTCTTTCATATATTTATATATTTTAAAGCATATTTTAATATATTTTTTTAAATATGTACTTCTTTATCCTAAAATAAACACTAGCCTGCAACGAAGTTGAGTTTTGACTGGTTGCACAGTACTTTAGGATTTGAGTCACAAAATATTCGATTTTTTAAAAACATACTTTTCTTGAACAATTTGTACTAAAAAGTAAAAGAAAAAATCATTTTGATTATGTATGACTAAAAAGAAAAGCATGGGCGCGCCAACTGAAGAATTTATGAAAAGTGACTGTATATAAGAGCGCGTTTCATGCTTCTGTTTTTAGTCATGCATAAATAAAATTTCATTTTACTTTTTAGTACAAATTGTTTAAGAAAAGTATGTCTTTAAAAAGTTTTATTATTATTATTATTTTATTTTTTATGTAGAGTGGGGTTTGGACTAACCGTTTAAGAAATATTCAGCTTTTGGTTTCTTTGTGGTGCAGCTGTGTGTGTATAAGTCTGTGCACTAGGGATGGGCACTTGGATCCGGGTCCTTACTACCCGGCTTGTAACGGATCCGGTTCCTGATACTTTTAGAACCGGGTACCCGGAACACTCAAGAAGACTGAAAATTCACTAGCAATGGAGGTCCTGCGTACTCAGTTTGTTTCCCAACCACAATCTCCATTGTACAGTAACTGAACACTTGTAGCAAAGCAATTAATTAATGACATAAACTTTTAACCAAAAAAAACTTATAAAACTAATGAGTTTAAGAAATTTTGATTTATTAATAATTAAAAAAACTAACATATTAAGAAATCCAGCAGTGCAGACTTTTTTCTTTTTTTAGCCCGTATATTAGAGATAATATTTTGATTGAAAAGAGTGGGCATTCACTGTTATTTTGCACCTAAGAATGATAAATAAACACTCAATATGTTGAAAATAACAACAACAAAAAATCTTAGTTCAAGTTACCTCTTAGACAGTGGCGGTTCTAGAGGAAAAAAACTGGGGTGGGGGCGGCTCTTTAGCCCCTTTTATATAAAGGGACCAGCCACTTTATATATATATATATATATATATATATATATATATATAAAGATAAATTATAAATTTGAAAGAAAAATATCCGAGATTTTAACGCCTTGTATCTGTGTTAGGATTAATTTGCAAATCTGAATTTTTTACATATAGAAAAGCTCTGTTTAGTAGTAAACTTCAGTATAAATTTCAACTTATAGAGGAGAGAAGTTAGTGCAATTCTCAGAAGCCAACAGACTGTTCATGTCCAATACATTTTTCAAGAAACCGCCCCAGAGGAAGTGGACATGGAAAGACCCAAATGGGACCAAAAACGAAATAGACTACGTTCTATCGAATAACAGGGAAATTCTGCAAGACGTGTCTGTTCTGAACAGTTTCAAAGTCTCGAGTGATCGTAGGATGGTGAGATGTAAGCTGAAACTAAATACTAGACTTGAGAGAAAGAAGCTTATCAGAGGAAAACCGCCACTTTTAGATCTGGAAAATCTTGGAAAACACAGACAAACATTCGAGATAGAACTAAGCAACATATTCAGTGCCTTGGAAGAGTTAGAGGATGAAGAAGACATAGATATCAGAAACAAAATATTGACTGAAATAATAAGAAAAACAGCCAAGGAAATAGCAGGCACCAGAAAGAAAAAAGAGAGCAAAATCTCAGAAGAAAATAAACTCTTGATGAAGAAAAGAAGGGAAATGAAAGAAGAGGAAAATTGCATAAAGAGGATTGAGTACATAGAACTAAATAAAACCGTAAGGAAGAAAACAAGAGAGGTTGTAGGAAAAAATAAAGAAAATCTTGTTAGAAATACAATCGAAGAAAACAAGAGCCTGAAGAAAGCCAAACAGCAACTCATGGTAGGGAAAAAGCAAATAATTGCAGTTAAGAGACCAAACGGGACCGTAAAACGAAATAAGGAAGAAATTATAAACATATTTGAAAATGTCTAGAGAATTGTACTACTCCGAGGAAGAGCTAGGAAATGAAGACTTAGAAGAAAATGATGTAGAAGTCCCAGACGAAATGAAAGAAGAAGTGGATAAAGTACTTCGAGGGATGAAGAACGGAA
>JAGDQP010009015.1:0-12453 GCA_022664845.1 Lepisma saccharinum
ATTCTGCATTAAAGGCACTTTAACCCTTTTCTGCTTGAGTTGCTTTACAGATTATTTTAACATGTGACGGTACTTGGGGAACCTGCTAGTTTCTTGATTTTCTCGCTGTTTCTAAGTGTCCTCGGTGGATGAGCGGTTAAGCTTGTCGCCATTGTAATTTAGGGATCTCTGGTTTGATTCCCGGTGGCGACACGACTGGTTCCCATCCCCACGTTCAACTTTAGGTCCCGTACTTAGGACGTCATTATTTCAAACCGATGGAAGGAAATGGCAGACCACCTTCAGTTCACTTTGCCCAGGAACCTTCGCGTAATAGACCTGCCTCCGGGCAGAACACCAATCATAATCATCATCTAAAAGACCCGCTGTGGTATGAAGTCTTTTGAATTATAATATTTTTTTTTTGGTGGTGGTGGTTTGTTATTATGGCTCAGCTTAGAATAGGAATCTTGTGAAAACAGTATGGCTTTGGTCTATTTTGGAGGGACCATCGGTATTTGCCTGGTGTGACTCAGAAAAGTCTTGGAAAATCAATAATCAGGATGGCGTCTACGGAATGTTAACCAGCGACCTTCCGAATGTCTAGACAGCTCTCTATCCAATGCGCCTTTTTTCTAATATGAGTCTTCGATGGTTTTATATTAAATGGTTAAACAGTAGTTATAAAACAAACCATAATAAATATTTCTATTCTACAAGAATAATACCAGAAAAAACAAACTCAGTGGTGAGAGATGATGCGACTTTCCACAAAACCCGGTTGAAATACACGTGCAAAACGCGTGCACACTAACGGATATCTTTGCAAATGCATGGGTGAAACCCTTATTTAAATGCACATCCACCCTACACGTCCTGTTCCCCTAACAGGTACGTGTGCACTACCTATGGGAAAGCACGGGTACACCGATCCTTCGTAGCAGTCGATGAGGTCGTAGGTTCAAACCTTGTTGCCGGGCATCTCCACGAGCTTTTCCCTCACCCACACTACGGAAATGGTACATTGGAATAAACCCTCTCACCCCGGCTGAATTTTAGTACAAAAAGGCTCTAGAAGCAATATACATGTATGCATACAAATATGTGTTATTTTAATGCACACATTGCTTCTAGGGCCTTTCTATACTAAAATTCAGCCGGGGTGAGAGGGTTTATTTCCAATGTACCATTTACGTAGTGTGAGTGAGTGAAAAGCTCGTGGAGATGCCCGGGAACCAGGTTTGAACCTACGACCTCATATCGACTGCTCCGCAGGATCGGTATAGGTACCCGTGCTTTCCCACAAGTAATCAGTCACATGTACCTGCTAGGGGAACAGGACGTGTAGGGTGGATGTACATTTAAAATCAGGGTTTCATCCGTGCATTTGCATGGGTATCCGTTCGTGTGCACGGGATTTGCACATGTATTTCAACCGGGTTTCATCCGTGCATTTGTACGCGTATTCGTTCATGTGCACGGGTTTTGCACATGTATTTCAGCCGGGTTTCATCCGTGCATTTGTACGGGTATCCGTTCGTGTGCACAGATTTTGCATATGCATTTCAGCCGGATTTCATCCGTGGATTTGTACGGGTATCCGTTCGTGTGCACGGGTTTTGCACATGCATTTCAGCCGGGTTTCATCCGTGCATTTGTACGGGTATCCGTTCCTTTGCAAGTGTACTGCACCCGTCCTGATGAGGAATACCAAGCGTGCTATACGTGTACGCCACACGTACAGCTGTGCATTTGTACCCGTGCAGCACACGTGTATCCGTGTATTTGCACACGTGCAGCATCCGTGCTGAACGTGTACTGTGCTGTCTGGGTTACGATCTGTCAGGTATTAGTGAAACCATTGGGCTGTATGTTTGGCGAAATTGAAGTTGTGTTCTAATTTAGCGAGAAGGATGTCATGATCAACAGACTGAAAAGCTTTACTGAAGTCTAGAAGGGTTTTATTATTGGTTGAACAGAATCCACCTGATTCTTCAGAAAGTACATCCATTATGCCCATTAACATGAATGCGTATGTGTGTGCTAAAACGGATGGATGGATGAAATGCATAAACAAAGGGTTCCTGATAGCAGATCGATATAGTGCATCCATGAAAAGTTAAAAGAGGTTTGTGGTGAGGAGATAATTGACATGAATAACGCCCGAACATGGATCAACAAGTTTAAAGCGCGAGAGAGATTAGTGTGGAAGACGAACCTCGAAATAGAAGACCACTGATAGAAAAAAAGTGAATGATTGATCAGGGCAGATCGTCGTCTCACTGTCACAGAGATGGCATCGGAACTACCCTGTGGTAGCAATGCTGTCCTGACGGTTCTGTATCAATTAACAGCTGACTTAAAACATAGGATGCAGAAGGTATGCAGGGAATTTTGGAACAGGTTGGAGGCCTAAAGGATATATTTTTTGAAAATTTTTGCACGGTGATGAGACATGATGACCATACGTGTTCGACCCAAAGAGCAAGAATCAGTCTGTGGAGTGACGCTATGCAAGCTCCCCTTGGCCAAAAACTTCAAAGGTGTACGCTTTATGTAAGTAAGCTTCGACAAGTGGCTTGAACGGTGGCGAAAATTCATCGTCGATGAGAGAGACTTTGTCGAGGGACACAAGCTTGTAGCTGAACAGTTGCTCTACAGATCTGTGTACTTTCATTATTTCTCTTTTAGTAATGTTTTTAGAGAAATTATGGCCTAACAGCTTCAACAAGTTAGTGGACAACTAGTACTTGAGTGTTTAATGATCTAGTAATTTTCACTTTTCTCTATCACAAATGAGTTAAAGGATTAAACTTTATTACATCCTATCGTTAATTAGCGAAGTGTTTTGCATTTTCTCGCATTAAGTGATGAAAATAGGTTCGTTAAAACATGCCGGGATTTGCGTACTTGACTTGAACTTTGAATTTCATTTACGTTCTTAAGCAATTGGTGAGGTCGGAATCGGGATAGGGGAAACGATCTTGGAACAAAGTACAGCCAGGCTCTAGTTCGCAAGGTATCATCCCGGCATTAGTATTGTGGAAACTGTGTAATTTATACTCAATACTGAAATGAAATTTGGCCTTGTTTCTTAATTATAATGAGTTTTGTTTATTTTCACAGTGTTGATTGTAAAAATATTAATCAACTTATTCTTGTATGATTTCCTTTCATCTTAAAGAGGGCTTCGGTTGTTTGATTGTTTTAAAATTCTGAATTACTGGATGTTACTCGGAATTTTGTCGAAAGTGATAATTTGAAGATACAAGAAAATAATATGTGAATTAAATCCATAAATATTGATAATTTTAGAATGGTTAAGGAAAAAGTTATGGAAGAGATCATTACACTCGATCTAAAATTGTTATTGTTATATATATATTGTTGTCTATGTAAAGAATGACTACGTTGATAAATAAAAACGTGAAGAGACGGTAATTGCGGATAACCAGAAATTAATAAGAGAACTAAAATATGCATGAGCTTGAAAATGAGAAGGTAGAAGCAGTCGGAGCAAACACGTTGTATAATCATAACAGAGCAAATCCAGAAAAAATTGAACTGTTGACGATGATATTGTTGAGAATATGGAATTAAGAAAAGTGAAGCTTTATATGATTCTAGAATTCTAGATTCCATCTCAAAGATCTTAGACTCACGACACAATGCACTATCTCTCTCTTCTTAGATTAATATCGAGTCACGTAAGTTGACAAGGCTGACTGATTGTGTTATTAACTTTGTTCTTAAGTCTAAGCTCAATGAATCTCTCTATCTTGACATGCATATTTTAGTTGTTAATTTAAGATCTTGGAAATTAAGGTTAAACTTAAATGCATTCACTATAGGACCGCAATTACCTTCTATTCAGATAGTATTGTTATGTTATTGAAATCCAGTATTTTACTTGAACCCATCCTAGATTAGAACTACTTTGGTCAGTAGGATACTTATGTCCGGATGATAGTTAACTTCCACACATAATTATCCTGTAGACCCTTATTCTTCACCAATCATTAACAACTATCAAGTCCCTACCTACTTATTGTTATGATTAGTTCTAAAACGAGCTACCCACTTCTTCCAGCAGCGATATGCATTAAGCTCTATAATAGCAAAACTTTCGGTAAAAAAAATATACTGAAGGGGCCTCTAATATGAAAATTCTTTATTAACATATATGATTGAATTTAGATTATATTAGACTAGGATCTGAGAAAATGTTAGTGGTAAAAGTCAATCGAAGTTGAGATTTTTGTTTTGTGATCCACAGGTGTCTAGAATGCTGGATGATATGTTCACAGTTGAGGCAAATCCACGATGAGGGCCTAAATCCAATATCGGCATACTAGTTTCACTTTGGTACGACTGGAAATAAGAGATTATTATTTCTCATCAACATTAGTGAGCTTCAGCAGGCTAAAAACGATATCCCTTTTGCATTTTATGTCGATCCATTCATGAGTTACGAAGGTAAAAGTGTTAAACGTAGGCCTATAAGTTGTCTTGATGTAAGTCCATATACGCACACACAATACCACGCAAACATGAATAGGTAAATACACAAATATAAAACTGAAACATATTTATTTAATGAAATGTGTTACATTTTTCTCAAAATTTCATACAGTATTAATGTAAAAAGTTAAAAAAGGAATTTGCAGTGATTACATATACCTGAAATTAAACATCAGTGTTTTTGTACTTACCACCGCATGAACAGCACTGATGGCATTTTATCATACTTCCTCTTGAGTCACATGAAATGTTAATACAAGTTACACGTTTATAAGGCTTCTCAGGTTGAGGTGGATATGATGGCTGGGTTATGGTGTGGTGATATATCTGGTGTATTGAGTGTATTACATACATTTTCAAGCAGTGAGAAGTACGTACTTGGTAAATATGACAGATCACAATAGATTGGCCGTTTACGCACAAGTTCCTCATAACGGCACTCATTAGTTTTTTTTTCATTATCTTTTCGTGAGTTGTAGGTATGCAACCACAAGACTGTAGATTGCATATTGATTAGATTCATGCGATTTACACAGAATAATCATGGTATTAATCACATCAACGAGTGCTGCAGCTTTGAAAGCAACTTGCTTTGCAGCTACCTAGACAGTATGTCACATCCTGTTAATGAGTGGAGAGTCGAAAGAATGCAACATATGTTGATCACTAGGTTCTCCGCAGCTGTGTGAAGAGCAAGGAAACGGGAGCTTTTCCCAGTGCCGGTATTCATCCAAAGAGACAAAGATGAAATGAGAACCTTCTTACTTCAATCCATTCAAAGCGTGAATTTCTAGAACCATTGCATCTGTGTCAGGAGTCACGACTGAGGACAACAATAGTATTTTATGCCATTATTTAGAAAGCATTCAGTGGATGAAGAAATATAAGCGTGTCAGCTTTGACCTGACTAATGGAAAGAAGTTTCTTCTGTATTTTTTCCTGGTGCGTTCTAACAATACAGTCTTGTCCATTGTCGCCTCCTCTATACAAAACAAACATTGTGTGTGTTCTCTCAATGAGATGTAATGTAGCCAGAATTCACTAAAGAAACAGATGAGCTGCCGCTTATTAAAAATCATTCTATTACCTCGTCAAGTTGTAGTTTACCAGGATATATTGTGCACCATATCCAGAAATATACAAGACTCATTAAAAGTTAAATCTCTTAAAACACACTTCTTATCTTATAAATATGAAACTGTCAGTGGGTTACATCATCAGGGGTCATTGTACTGTTATTTTACGTTAAAATTATGTAATTCAAAATTCGATTTATCTTCTTGCGATGCGACATCCTTTATTTAAAGTGATGACATTTTTATCGATATATATCTGGAGTTTGTAATTCGTTGACCAGTTAATAGCCAAGTGTCTATAAACTGTATGGAACTTTGTATAAGCTTCCAGTAGATGCAAGTATTTGAACGTCTGTTCATAAGGGGTAACTATTAACATACATGAAACGCACACGATAGTGGAATCGAATCTCGTCACTAAGAGCATAAAGAGAAACAAATGGTGATAGAAATACCACTACGGTTTTTCAATTTATTATAATTCTTTCAAGTAATTATCCAATTCTGTTCTACTAAACTTATACTGCAGAAGTGAGCACATTCGTGTTTATACATTTTAAAGTTTTCCTCAGAAATATTTATGTCCTTAAGATTCAAAAAAATGAAGAACGATTTATTACTACTTGCGGATACAATCCTAGTGGCCTATTGGGAGTACATAATTAGGAAGCCACCCACGCCATAACTTTCTGCTCTAGAAAGAGTTTATCTCAACGAAGTATTATACTTTTTCTCTCTCATCACGGTTCTAAGATTTTTTGTAAGTCGACGCTAAAATAGATGTTTCCTTAAGTTTAATGCTCTATTGTCACCCCAATTTATCTCCTCCTCACTTATTCATATGACAGATATCTTAAACATACAACATAGCTTCCATACAAATTCTTTAGGAAAGATATCCAATGACAATATTTTCAAACTCCATGTCCAATAGTTAAGGCATTGACCTATTGTTGCAATCCTATTTTTGCGACTAACAACTACTATGAAATAAAGCTAATTCCACAGCAAGTGTGACCCACCCTATCAATATCCCAAATACAAACAAAAAAGCACAAAAAGGGGCATGACCAGAGTCAGTGACAGAGGTCTACAAGATTTTACAATCATTGAAGAAACAAAAGAGTATATCTTCTGGACTTAAAATTCAAATAGAACTTCGATTTCCCATTTCAAACGTAGGCCAAGTGCATGAACTATCTTGTTTCTAGTATTTAAATGACCAAACCAATTATAACTTAGATCTGTTATGCAAAGCAGAATGTCCATGACCGGTACGACAAAGTCGTAAACGCACGCATAATATGGACATGCACTATTCATTACTAGGTTGAAACCAAAACCCTTGACTGATTGAGTTATTATTAACGTCCTAAGCAAGCTGGTGAGCTTCTAAACTATCCGTACTCCGAGGGTGAGATCATAATTCTGTTAGTTGTTTTATTTCAACTTGGGAAAAACTGTTTACTCCTCATGACCATAAGTTTGTCAGGAAATTGTTTCGTTTTATTTTTCAAATGATGGACGCGGTGATTCACATTAACAAAATGATTTGTTTTAATATTTGACAGTATCCATGCCATGTTAGAATTTACATTTTTATGGCCACCGGGAATCTATGGCTCAGGCCAAAATAGGGTAGGAAAAAGGAAACGGGAAGGAGTCGGACAAGTCTAAGTTGTAGGTGCCATTAGGTATTTGCCTGTTATGACTGAGTGAAAACAAACGTTTAAACCTCATTAACGGTGGCTGATAGCTTTTTCTGAACCCAGAACCTTCAGAATGATCACTCAGAAAGGAACGTGTTTTGCTCGAACAAAACGTCTGGTGCGAAAATATGTTTTCCCTGAAGAATGTGATACGCTGACATCAGAAAAGACGATAATTCATCCGTGAATTGCTGTCTTCCTCTCCAAACTGATCAATGACTACTCGAATACTGTATAGTACAAACGCCTGGAAACAACCTTGTAGGTCGTGAATGCTTTAAGAAAGTGAGACAAACATTGAATAGATGTAACGTGGATGCTGCGCTAGATGATGCGGGAGATGAGAATCATGTTAGCCATTTTGAAAGCCGCCATTTTGGAATTTGTTCGAGAATTTGTAATGGAAAGTGGGTCATGTGACATATCGTTTTAGACTAGCTTGTTTCAAGAAATCAAAATCTGAAATCAGTTTTTATCTACCTTTATTCGCTTATGAGATAGGGACCCTCAATATTTGGATTTTACGTTCTACAACATGTTTGTAAAGTGGTACAGATTTGGGCAGACACACAAATCTCAAATCCTTATCTACCCTGCGATAAAACATTGGGTTCAACAGCCGCGCAGGTATGATTTATTCTGTTGCTGTATATGGTGTAGCTCGTTGATTTTTCACGATGCTCCAAAGATAGAAATTAAGGGGCGTGAAACTAAATGATGAAGTTGACCACTCGGCAAACCCTTGCTGACTGCTCCAACATCCGAAATTATATATCAATCTAATCTTGCACCTCATCAGGGTACTGGGAGGTGCACCATTTTGCTGGTAAAAGAAAAACAATCATTAGAACTCACAGTCAGCCGTGCCCGCCACAGTGCCCTCAACAGTGATCGATCCATTGAAAGGTTCCTCGTTCACCCGATCTGATGCGCCTAATTTCAATTATTGTCTCTCATGACTTGCATCTATGTCACTGGCCGGAATTGAGGGCAGACAGGGTAGAAAAATAAATTGGACCTTTCCTTATTCAAAGTACCATCCCTGCATACGCCTGGTGTGATCGAAGGAAATCCAATTAAAATCAGTTTGGATGGCCATCACTGGGAATCAAAACCGGGTTTGTGTATCGTGAAAAAAACAAACAACGAAATACACCATTTTCAGAAAATAGTAATAATTTGAATTTTATTTTAAGCCCTTTAGCCATCTGAAGCTCAAACAGTCAGAAAATGTACAAGTATGAAATACATGAAATACTATGAAAATCTTAAGGTCCGTCAATCCTCCATCACACCTATTTCGTAAAAAAATATGATTAGTGTTTTGTCCAGATTGTTAAGACTACCATATCGATTGTTAGGACTACAATATAGATTGTTGAGACTACATTATAGATTGTTAGGACTAAAATATCGATTGTTAACACTACCATATCGATTGTTAAGGCTATCATGTCGATTGTTAACACTACAACATAGATTGTTAAAACTAGCATATCGTATGTGAAGACTACAATATAGATTGTTAAGACTACAATATACGTTTTTAAGACTACCGTATCGATTGTTTAGACAAAAATATATAATGTTAAGAATAAAATAAAATATAGATTGTTAATACTAAAATAGAGGTTATTAACAGTTCAATATACGTTAAGACAACATTATAGGTTGTTAAGACTACAATATAGGTTGTTAAGACTTTCATATCGATTGTTAAGACTACAATACAGATTGTCAAGACTATAATGTAGCTAGATAAGATTACCATATCGATTGTAAAGACTACCATATCGTATGTTTTAGCATAAAGGTTGTTTAAGTATAATATACGTTGTTGAGACTACAATATAGGTTGTTAAGATTACCATATCGATTGTTAAGACTACCATATCGAATGTTAAGACTACAATAAAGATTGTTAAGACTACAATATAGATTGTTAAGACTACTATATAGAATGTTATGACTACAATATAGATTGTTGAGAAAGCAAAATAGGTTGTTAAGACTATCATATGTATTAAGACTACCATATTGATTGTTAAGACTACCATATCGATTGTTAAGAGTACAATATAGATTGTTAAGACTACAATATAGATTGTAAAGACTACAATATAGATTTTAAAGACTATAATATCGATTGTTAAGACAACAATATAGATAGTTGAAAATACAATATAGGTTGTTAAGAATACGATATACGTTGTTAAGACTACCACATCGATTTTTAAGACTACAATATCGATGGTTAAGACTACCACATCAGTTGTTAAGACTACCATATCGTTTTCTGAGACTACCATATCGTTTGTTAAGACTACCATATAGATTGTTAAAGTCTACTATATCGATTAATAAACTACCATATCGATTGTTAGGACTACATTATAGATTGTTAGGACTAACATATCGATTGTTAAGACTACCATATCGATTGTTAGGATTGCAACATCGATTGTTGAGACTACAATATGGTTTGCTAAGACTACAATATATACTACAATATAGATTGTTAAGACTACCATATAGTTTATTAAGACTACAATTAGATGTTTAAAAGTTAAATATCTGTATTGTAGTTTCAAATATCTATATTGTAGTCTTAACAATCAATATTGTAGTCTTAGCAATCTGTATTGTAATTTTAACCATGTATATTGTAGTTTAAATAATCTATATTGTAGCATTAGCAATCGGTTTTGTAGTCTTAACAATCTATATTGTAGTCTTAACAATCCATATTGTAGTCTTATCAATTTGTATTGTAGTCTTAACAATCTATAATTTAGTCTTAACAATCTATATTGTAGTCGTAACAATCTATATTGTAGTCTTAACAATCTATATTTAGTCTTAACCGATATGGTACTCTTAACAATCGATAATGTAGTCTTAACAACCGATATGGTTGTCTTAATAATTGATATGGTAGTCTTGACAATCCATATTGTAGTCTTAACAATGTAAATTGTAGTCTTAAGAATCTATATTGTAGCCTTAACAATCTATATTGTAGTCTTAACTATCGATATTGTAGTCTTTTGTAAGTTTTATTTAATACTTATATAAAATATTGTCTTGTAAGGTAAATTTGTTAAAAGAGATTGGAATAAAAATGCAAATCAGAATTCTTGTTAACTTTTTATTATAATATCCTTTTCATTGTACAAGAAATATATTTACTATGATTTGACTTTATGTATCAGTATTTTGTATTGTTTTTAAACACATTAATTTATACCAGTTGTTTTTATTTCAGCATTGTTAGTATCACGTGTCTGGAAAAGCATCACTTTTCAATAGTTTGTATCAAGTCTATAGTCACAATACTTTTCTATCACTTGGAAAATGTTTGAGTCTGTATGTATCTAACTTATGTACAAATAAAATGTTCCTTGTTAGTACAAATCAGTTGTTTTGTTTCCTATACAAACACCAGTCCTTGTGTATATTCAAAGTTAGAAGGAGTGAAGATCATTGCTAGTACAAGTCCGTGGATGCAATGTATCTTTCACCCATAAGATTAAACGGATTCTGTCCTTACATTCGGAATCTGTTACCATTTTCTTGTAAGTCGTAATACATTTATGCAGTACATCAATAGAATCAGTGTTTGATTCAACAAATTTCTGGTATATCTGATCACAAATCAAGAGAGTTGTTAATACGTCAACCATACGAAGTAGAGTAATTCCCTTGCTTAAGTCTACACACTCATGGTCAAAGTCAAAGGAAATATCGTGAAAACACTCATCACAGATTATACTAAAGCAAGGTGTCCATTCTTCAAGACTTGAGAGCACACACTCGACAACCACCTCAGCAAAAGTACACTCACAGCTAGCCATTGTTTCCTGATTCAGGTGCAGCAGACTAAGTCACAATTGAATCGTCATGGCAATTTATTGACTTCATCAACCAATCAGATTATTTAAATTCAAATTACGTCATTACCTATTATGGCTATGTTTGCTTAGTTCTTGTTACAACTCTACAAATTATACATGCCAGCACGAGACGAATGTATTATAGGTCGTGGTCAACACTTATAAAACCTTTGTGGTCACTAAGTTCAGTTTTGGATACTCCTTTTGCAGTCCGTATCCTACGAGGTATACAACCTATCATTACTAGTACGAGACTTTGCTTTTGGAAATGGACTAAAAATGCGAACATATCAGACAATATGAAAACTAGGTGATGTCATTTTATTAAAATAATCAATGATTGGCAACACTTAAAAGTTTGGTATAAGATGGCATCTCTTGTTGTCGTTGTTGAATTACTATACAAATGGTAAAGAATAACTTATTAAATTATTTTAAGATGTAAACACTGTTAAGTGTAAGATGGCAACACTGCGTGTTCAGCAATGTCAGCTGGCCGTGATATTCTTTCGCAGACTCTTTTCCCCCACCTGTCTCCTAATATTCCTGTTTCAAGTAAACATATGGTTGCAAGCTGTGAGAGCAAAGCATGGACTTCCGGTGTGCAGTGGTAGTTTCTCAGTGTGTGTGTTTGTGTGTGTTTCTGACGGAGTTCTGCAAAAGTTGGCAAATTCGGGAAATGTGTCTTGCATCAGGCGACAATAATCAGCAGTCAAGTCCCGTAAACTTAGGAAATATTCTTTCATTATACTACCTAAGATTCTGCCAGGGAATGATATAAAAGTAAGTAATTATAATTTCTTATCATCAAGTCCATTTGTTTTTATCTACCTTACAAAACACTATATACGAGGGCTATACCAAATTTAATTCATTAACATTGCGATGCTCCTGAGCAGAGGGTAAATTAACTTTATTCATAAAATTCAAAATAATAGGAAAATTTAGGATTTAGTATATTTTTATATTTTTCTTGTAAATTGTTCGGTGAAAGGGAAATTAAACCACCGCCATGGTCAGTAAAGATGAACAGAGTAACATCAACGTAGGCTGATGAAATATATTGCAATCTATGACGTCAATTGATATGTTATTCACCTTTGAGCAAATTAACCATATTCTTACGGTGGGAATGTCACCTTTCGTCCTACTTAAAGTTCAGAGGAGAGTCAAGTCAGACAAACACCACACACACACATTTATTGCCTATACGAATTACTATATAAAACCAATCAGTATTCTACCTAACCCTTCAGTTCCATAGAGGGGCCTACA
>JAGDQP010009015.1:12463-60774 GCA_022664845.1 Lepisma saccharinum
GTTTATTCTGTCCATCGTTAATAAACGTGGTGTGTTAAAATGTAATCGTGTTACGTTCAATTAACTCGGTAACAGAACCTTTTTGTATCCAAGTAGTTCTCATGTTTAGGTGAGCTTCGTTGCATTAAAATCCCAAATTTAGCCTCTACCATCTGACATTTAAATTTAACGCCCATAATGAACTCCCAGAGTTCCCCACATATTTCTAATCGATATTCACATTAAATAGTCTTCGAAGAACGACATTATGTAAACCCTCTCGCTAATAATTTAACGTTTCAGTAATCGCCTATTTCACAGATGTTCCATATATTCTTTGTGGACCTGGAGGAAGCCGTTCACATGGTGTTAGGTCTTCCTAAATTCAGGTTAAAGTCAGAATACCTTACCTAAACCATCAGCATTACGCCCGTCGTTCATAATATGTTCAATACAATTCTTTCTTTCACCTACATGGTCTCAGAAAAGGTAGATTTATCAATCCGTGTCGTATGAAGAGAGCAGATTGTAATTTTGAGGTGTCAAATACTTGAATTGACACAACAAACAATCCAATAGACCTCATTTTCTTCTTATATTACGAGTAAATGTGGTTTCAGTCAGTCTTTTGGGCTACAATCAGTTCTTTCTAGGTTTCATTTGATTCAAAGTATTTTAAATATTGTTTATCTTCTTAATCAAACAGTCTTCTCGGCGTTAACGTGTATGCAAAATCGTAATATACTCATAAAAATACAACTGAAAGAGTAGATGGTATCTAAAAATCATTTTAAAGCTACTTCAGACGAACATTTTTCTCTCTATAGTCGGAATTATGTAAATCCATGCTTTTCGCCTTCAAATACACGTTCAACCTAGTTTAAATGACAGTTTTCTTGTTTACATATTGACTAAATGTGGTTCTTAGGACTTTTCTTTGTAATAATAAAGAGCATATTATAGGCAATTTTGATTTACCAGACTTGCTTTCCCAATTAATGTGGAAAGTGTACAAGTAAAATAATCTCTACACTCCATTCTGAACAGTTCCTCAGATGAGAAAATCGAAACAATGAGTCCTTCGTACCATATTTTTCGTGAAGCTATAGTTTGTTTCTCTAATATTTGTGTTGAAATACCTATTTCAATGTTCTATATTAACAAAATTGTATTACACATATTCAAATTCAAGCAATCACCTGCTCTGGTGTCGCCATTTTCATATTCCTCCATTTGTTTTCTAACAACTAATCTTCAATATGACGTTAATCTTGTATTTTCAGATTTCAAAAGTATCTTAAAGACTAGGTTTTTGCTTAAAATCATGTTCGAATATCTATTAAATAGTGCCTACTAGTAAATAAGAAGCCTTGATTCCCTGAGTTTCACATTAATTTGTCCTTTTCGTGTTTTATTAAAGTTCTTTCTACCTCAAATCTAACTTTTCTCGCTATATATTGACTCTATATGACTGCAAGAACTCCCTTCCTGACAACAAACACCGAAATAGTTGCAATTTCATCTGGAAAGTATGCCTTAGACACATTATAATCACGTTTGTCACTTTTTACCCTATAGATTACCACCAAATAATTATTTCCGAGGGTAAAATGTAATGCAAGAACTCATTTCTAGTTGAATTACCTGCTAAATACGTTCTCCGAGGTGATAGTTTGATGTTTAATTCATTATATTCCTATTTCAAAGAGGTGTTTTCTCCTAAAAACGCCAATAAATACTTCTTATACCCATGTGAAGCAGCAACTAGTCTTCAAAACACTTGCTAATCGGCTAAGTTCTCGTTAAACATGCAGGGCGGCAGGAGTGTTATACATGTTTTCCATTTTTAAAACAACAAACACCCTGCATTAAGCTAAATTCAGATTTCAAATATGGTTCAAATGCGTCTTGTACATGTTCATAACACGTCCGAAGCATCAAGCAGCCGATATTAAGGTAAATTCACTTAAAAGCAGTGTCGGAAATTCTCTCACATAGTTTTTGCATGCCCTCTGAGGCAATATATACCTGATATTTCAAGTTAAAATAGCTTTGTACACATAAAATACACTTCTTTGTACACTTTCGGTGGGGTAACTAGGTCTACAAATAGCGTTATTGCAGTTATTTCGGTTTACATTGGTTCAAGTCGCATTGTTCCACATGTAAATTATGTATATTTCATCGTCTCAGGACTTAAAATCTCATTCATCTATACAAATGGAGGTGTGGAAACAAGCAAAAACACTTCTTATCCAGAATTATCGCATCTCTGGAGTAGAAATTATTCCTAAAAGATGCTACTATTGTAGCAAATTCTCCTTATACAGGTGTCAAAACAATAACCCAACAATTCCATTACACAATGCGCACGCATCTATAATAGTAAAGTATAAAAATAAGGTAGTTTCGTTGTCTTAGCCTTGACATACAATATTGGTTATAACCTCGTATATATCTATATTCATATTTGCAAATAAATATATCTATATTATGTATACGTAATTTCTTATATAAAGACTTTGTTAGATTGATTATTCCTTGAATATTTATCGTACTATTAAATATACTTCTAATATTTCGTATGAAACTTTACTTTTTCCTGTTTTCGAACTAATGTTCTTCGTGTATGATTATTCAAGAAAGAGTTAACATGCATTTTTCTTACTTCGACTTGTAAAATCATCAGGAAAGGATTTCAATCCCTCAAGTCTTCTCTAACACTGCAAAAATTAAAACAATATCGGACACGAGCCAAAAAGACCAACAAATGGCGTGATTTGTTACGTAAAACAATTAACGTCTGGCCAGAGACAACACTGTCTCCACCCTCCTCAGTCGGCACAATCAAACTTCCGGTTCCCAGGATCATAGAAGTTCCGCTTCTCTGTTAGGTCAACGGGTTAAGCCAAGGGGCCCAAAGGTGAAGTTTTATGTGGGAGAGATGTCAGTTTCGTCAAAATAATGGCCTGCATACATCAATTTCGCACCATGTGGTGGCCAGGGACTGCGACTGGAGTAAGTATTTCTACTGCTTAATGATTAATTATCCGCTCCCCATCCATTTATTAGAGAGAGGAGGGAGGAAACAGATGTCTTGTTTCTTCTTAAAATTTCCAAAGAAAGAAGAAGAGAGTAAAGAAAAAAAATTTTCTGCATCACTCGGTTGCTTTGACATATTTAGCTTATGTTCAGACGAATCATTCCGAGAAGTATGATCCAAACACTGGCTAGCGTTTTTGATTCAAGGCGATACTTGAGGAGGCAAACGGGATCCTCTCCGCCAATCATTTCGACTTATCTAGCGTATGTCTTCTTGATTTGTTATCGAATTCATCTTACGACAAGATAACACAACAATATAAATTTCGAATGAGTGGTCGCTATAGGGTGTTCATAAAATAATTGACATTTATCTGAATTATAAAATAAAATTAAAATAGAGGTAATTGCTGGATTGAAACAATGAAAATATAATGCATCAAATGACTAAAAATTTGATAACATGTTGATTACTGAGTATTTCAAGTATTGCTTTCCTCTGCCAGGTACTTTTAGTATAAAAACATAATATTGTAAGAATTTAAAGTACTGGTTCAATGAAAATGTTAATTTCATCTATTACTATCACTACCTTCTATTACATGATCTACAAACTCTTTGAAAATGATTGCAAACGTAAACTAAAGTAGTATTAAATGGTGTATCTTGTATAAAACCGACATAACTTATATAACACCAATTTTTTTTTGGATTTGATTCATGCTAGTGTCTAAAGTATTATAGAAGGAACAAAAAATTGTCCGTTATTTCGGGGTTTCACTGTATTTTTTCCGATTATTTCACCATTACACTACTTATTTTCTGTGTTTTTTGCGTCACTTTAATTTATTGGTGTTCTCTGCAAGAAGGGCATATTCGTGGTATTTTATTTTATTAATTTTCAATATTTCTTTTTCATTTGAGGTGTAGAATTTTTTAAACATCGATGTTTCACAAGTTGGAACTTAGGGAAGTGCACCCAACCCTTTAAATGTGTTAAATGCTAACGTTGTCCTCAAGTAAGTTCGTTTACGCACACAATTCCGTGGAAACATAAATAGGCAAACATGCACATTAAAAATTGAAATTTGTTCACTTCACGAAATGTGTTAAAATTGGTTTTAAAGTTCAGTGTTAACGAAAAACCCTTAAAAAGTAGTAGCAATGGTGATCTGTACTTAAAATTGCATATTAAAAGAGTTTTTGCAATTGACACCGCAAATAACAATATTGATAACATTCACTATAGGTCCTTTGCAGACGCAGAAATCTCTCAAACAAATTACACGTTTACGTAGATCCACCAAATCAGGTTAGTATGGTGGTTGAGTCAAGAATAGCGGTTGGACAACTATGTTTTCTATTTTGAAGCCATAATAGTGAGAGCATTCTTCCAGTTCATCCACTTGTGTGTTGGGAATATGGCCCGTAGTATATACAATTTGAAGCAGTAAAAACTACTTGGTAAAGATGACAGTTCACAAGCGATTGATTGCTTAAGAACAAATTCCTCATAACGGCATTCATTAACTGTACAGGTGATGAAGTTTTGAAAGCAGTTTCAATTCTGGCGACTTTGCTATGACACAACCTGTTAATGAGTGAAGCGATGGATGGATGTAACAGATGTTGATCGAGAAGTTTTTAGCAGCCTTGTTAAAAGCAAGCAAACGATAATGGTTTTCCAGTTTCACACATAGAGACAAGCAATCCGCTTCTTTCAAGCGATTCCAAGGATGAATTCCTATAGAACCATTCATATCTGTGTTTACAGCCAGATGCGTATGTCATGAACTAATGTCAGCTGCAGATACCTCCAACATACCACATGTTTTAGGAAATATATCTTTGAAAATATTTCAAAAGTTCGAGTCCAATATTTAAGCCATAACAAAGTGATTCAGAATGACATAAAAATAAGCGAAACTCGAACTTGTCGCTCAAACACACTCAAATAACTATGATTAGCACTTTAATGGATAAAAATATATTTTGAGCGAGGGACTGTTGTTAAGTCATAGTTTGCTTTTAGACAAAAGAGCATTCTAGTATAGCAATTCAATATTTTCCATGTGTGTATGTGTGTGTCCGGAATCAGCTTCTGCAATTTTTGAAACCGATACACTAAATTTTGGAATCTAATTCGTAATGAACGGAAGAGGTTCATGAGTATACGACAAGTCCGGGTGGGGTCCAGTTGGACCTCTGGAGTCTATTATTTGAACATGGTGTCGAATGTAAAAATGTATATATTTGAATAACTCTTTTTAGAAAACTGTTTTATGCGTTGAGGCAAGAAAAAAAAGTTATGAAGACAGAGTTGTCTGGAGTCCCTGTTGGGTTCCAGGGCCCCACTAATCTTAACAGAGTCTCAGTGTAAAAATTGTGAAATTTGCTTTGTTCTTTTTCGAAATATGTTCTATACTTTGAGGCAAAAGAAAATATTTAGGAGAAAAAAAATATCAGAAACGGCATTGGATAATGTCCAATCTGTTTCTGAATGTATTTAGGAAACCCAGTGCAATCACGCAAAGAGGGGATAGTGATCTACACACATTACCCCTTGCAGCGCAGCGACAGGAACTAAAATGTTAGTTTTATGAATATTTTCAACATCTCTCACTTTTGGGGAGATTAATGCTAGAGAAGAATATTAGTGTAACCCGAAACATAATAATAATAATAATAATAATAAAGTTTTATGTAAAATATCCTTATTTGCAATTAATATTTATGTTAGGAAGGTCTACTAATAAACAGTCTCTAGAAAATAATTTTCACGGTAAATTTATGTGCTAAAGACAATTGATATCTAATTATATTGATTTCCTAATTCATACAGAGTATTGAAGCCGTTTAATGCACACACAAAAAGATAAAACAAGATATAAGCTTCAATTTCATGGATTAACGGCGGCACATAGACCCTATTTTCGTTAATGTGCTTTCTAAGACTAAATCTGCAAACTTCTGCAAAACCTTTCTTCTCTGTCCATTTAACATTACATCAAAGTGTACTTTGTTTTACAGACCTTCCTAGCTGGGGCAAACTTTATAAGTCAAGATAACTTTTAAATTTAGAGGTTATACATATAAATTGTTAATCTTATTATAAAAAATACTTGTGTGTTGTTTTTCTTTGCATTAGGGTTATGTTTCCAGTCTGCTTAATTAAATCACACTGACGTGCGAGAAAAATAATCATTAGAAAAAATATGTTTTAATATGTTGGAAATACAACATGGTAATTGCATTTTTGGGAAACAATTGCAGTGAGAGAAGTAGAAGAAATAACGAATATAGGAAGTAATTTCTTTCGCAGACAGGTATTCAAATTTGTTGTCTAGAGGTATATTTACGAACATTTCAACTACTACAAAGTTCATTTTTCGAATTTTCCTGACATGTTTGGTATTTTGGACAACTATGGAATGCTTACAACCCTGTTTTCTTGCATTACAACAATATTAAATAAAACTAATTGCATAGCAAACGAGACCCACCCTATGAACATTCCAGCACAAAGAAAGATAAAAATTGGCATGAGCAGAGTCAAGGACAGAGGTCTACGTGATTTTACAATCATTGAAGAATATCTCTTCTGAAGTTCAAACTCAAACATAACATCTCTTTCCCATTTCAAACGTAGACCAAATTCATGAACTCTCTGCAAGAAGCTATTTAGTTCAGGTGTCAATGGTGAACCTTTCTTTAAGAAGTATGAAATATATTGTACAACAATTGGCTGTTCAACTATATGAACTAAAGGATGTCCATCTTTGAACAATTCCAAACTCGCTATAAAAATGTTCAAGAAAACTTTTGGGTCATAAAATACATTTATTTTATAGGCAATTTCCTTCATCACACTGTCAACATCAAATTCACAATGTAACCTCTCCTTCATACGTACCATAGAAGGATTTTCTGAGTACTTCATAACTTGATCGTTTGATGGGAAACTTTTTACTATCAACTGACTTTCGGCAACTTCATCTATTGAATCCATTTCAGGATAAAATATTGGTATCGTAAGAATATTCTCTATATGTCCTTGAAATATAGAACAAAGGATTAAACTGAAAACTGAAAATGCTATGAATAATATTCTCATAGACACCGTTCTGCGTTGAGTGATAGATATTTGTAAAAAGATGGAAAGAACGTACATAAAAGGATTATGTCTCAAAATCGAATATGTCTTCTCCCAAGAAAATTTCAAAAACAATCAGAAAATTAATTCAATGGTTATGACTGATAGAATAATCAAACCCAAAACGCCTTTCTCAAACACTACTAATAAGGCTGAAACTAAAGGAATTTCCACAGCACTTGGTACAGCAAATGAGAATGGAAAGAAGAAGATGTGTTCAGAATAATCCGCAAATTTCATATTTTCTTCAAAAAGTGGTAAAGTATTGATAAGTATGTCTCCGCCGTTGTGAACTAGTTCCGACAAGAGAGAAATCCATGATTTCTTAGGCAACGGGCGTTCTACATGCATTATATTTATGTCCATGTACTCTGCAAATAATTGGACACATTTTGCGTCTATTCCCCCAACCAATGCTCTATCTTTAACAAGTAATGAATTAATATTATTTTCCCATACCACATACGGAAACACGTTTACACTATGTGCTCTTAGAGTACGATTATGAACATTTTCCTTGACACTTGGAAATAATAGAGGCTTAGAATAAACTATTTCATTACATTTGCACAATTACCCTTCCTTGAAAGTTTTTAACAGATAATTATATTGACCTTTGATTACAGTTTGTGCACTTTTAACTTGAGTCTGAGGTCCTTTTGCAATAATTACTGCGTTTAGAATATTATGTAACGACAATTCCTTCAGCATGTTTTGTTGTGAGTCATCGGATATAATTTCATCCGATATAACAATGAAAGTTTTATTTCGGGGGTTCCCAAACAATGATAAGTTCATTCTTCCTAAAATATCTTTAAATATACTTCTCCCATCATATAGAACAATAATACTTTTAAATCTTGCATGTTTAAAATCACTCTCCAATTCGTCTTTAGAATATTCGAAAGTTTTGTTGACAAGAAACGTTGCAGACATTTTTCTATGTATGAATTTGCTAATGATAGATGTCAAACAATTTGTAGTTGTCTCATCGAAGCTAATAACTAGAGAGCTTTCTAATAAGTCCAAAGTATCTATTAACCTTAAGCAATCAAGTAAAAGGTGTTCTTCTTTCTTATGCTTATCGATTAAGTTTGGCAATCTTGATGGCTTTGTGGCGTAAATAGAAAAGTTTAGGCAGAGTATCGCAAGGTGAATTATTTCCATTTTTGAAAGTACTCGTACAACAGCTGCAAGAAAATTAAGAACTTTTAAACAATTGCTAAAATGACTATCCATATTTATGCAATACTCACAATGTATATAATGCTTTTATCATTTGCTAGGATTTATTTATTTTAGGCAGAATATCTAAGAATAATTTTTGTTGATATGTTACTTTCATACGGGGAAGGCGTTTGACCCCGCGCTCTCAGTCTTCCCAATTTTCTCTTTAAGGAAGTTTTTTTATGAAGAAGTTAGGATTTCAATCGCGGAATTTAATCTAGAAGCATACGTAATCCACAACCTGTTGTGCACCAGAGCTGTCTTGGAAGGTTCTGTATTAATTGATTAAAGTAATGATGGGAGGTTCTGTATTAATTGATTAAAGTACGGTAATGATGGGGTTTTCCACGATGTAAGGCAAACGTCAAAATAGTATTGCTACATGCACGCAGCGCACCTCGACTTTCCCTATGTCCAAGGAGGGGCTTCTGAATCAACTGTGCGAAGAAGCCAAGGCGGCTCTACAGTCACTGAAATTACAAAGCTAATATTACGGGTTCAATAATTAAAACTGTAGCAACCGTCCTCGTGAGTAGGTTAAAAGAGACAGTTAAATTCAATACAGAAGTGATAAATGATATGAGAAAAAAACTAAAGAAGACGAAGCAATTGACGTCCTCCAGGAAAAGTCACCGAACTTGAATAATGTCAGAGAAGAAATTCCCTTGGAATTTTCTGTATAAAGGAACAACATGGTCAAAATATCATGAGATCTGTATTTGAAGTGCGTCTTCGTGTAAATATTGATGAGGTAGATTTATGCAGAACCCACACAACCAGGTAAAACGTAGGTTGTAAATTAAAAAAATACATGGCATTGGCCATTGTGTACTCGAAATTAAGGTCCACCAGAATTACAAGAAAGGAAGATTTGTGTCAAGCTCGGTTACACATTTCCGAAAAGCAGTGGACAATTTTGGTTTCCAGCAAGTGTGTGCACAGGACAGGAAGACTGTAATTATCAAAAATGGCGTAGAAAATTTCATAATAACATGGCGACAGTTTCAAATAGTTCGAACATAATGTTTTGGAGAAAAACTAGGGAGGAACTGGGAAGATTTCCGTAATGTTTATATATTAATTGAAAAGAAAAACCATTTTTGTCTTCCTTTACTGTATTTTGTTATATTTTAGTTATTCTGCTAATTATGATCTAATATAGATTATTTTCGAAATATGCAATTTGTTGCAACTTTGTCTCAAATTAGATCAACCAAATCCTTACTCATACAATCATTAATAGCATTAGTGCACTTTTTAAAAATCATTAATACATTTTTTTAAATCCTTTCCTAACATAGGACAAATGTAAAACTGTCTTGCTCCCAAGGAATATCAATAGTAAATCTTTTTCGATTGAATACGTTTACTCATATATAAGGATACCTTGATGATGAACCTGGAACGTGGATTTCTCCACATGACTTCTGGTTTGGCTCCGTCGATGACGACAAGTGCTTCAAGTGTGACAAATTAGCTTTTGTTAAGTGTGCACACTACAAACAGAGTGTTTGTATGAGTCGTGCTATCGTTTCGCATCTACACATTAACTGTTAATCCTAAAACATGGTCAGTGTTTAATGTATGAACTGATTTCCTATAAAATACCCTGTTTCAAATTGAAATAAACCCGTGTTTTGTAGTCTGCGTTTTAATATATAGGCGATAATGTGTTTCTGAGTGTGTGATAGATTACGTATGTTTGTTTCAAAGGCTTCAACCAATAGAAATTGCTTGTATGTTGCAAATATATATTTTTCCATAGACTACACTGTTACCTTTAAACCCTCATAACATAACCCCCATAGACTACACTGATATCTTCATACCCTTTGCCGTTAGAATTCCACATTTAATACTATTCTGGTAGTGTACGTTTTAAAAATATATACCATGTCTAGATCCCCGATTGTTCGGAAATAACGTTTATTTGTAAGTATTGTACTTAACGTCTATTTTGTGTCTTTGTTTACTAGATTCGACAAGAGCTAAGTAGCAATACAACTAATCACTGAATGAAGTAAATTATAGTGGCTTGCAGGTTATATCGAACCATAGGATTGATTTTAAGAATCATTAACAATGCCATGTTTTTATTTCGTGTAGAAAATGTCCATATTGCAATTAATATACGATTTGTTATTCATAGAAATATACAACTCATTATCCTAAATTACTACGTACTTGTTGTGAACATATGGATGGATGGAAATACATTATTCTTTTGCAGGAGTAGCATCTGTAGTTTACACGTAGGTGTTGGCTCATTTACATCATCCAATTTAAAACAAACTAGCTCTATTATCTCCTAATAACATATTACTATTATCTTTCATGTTTGTTGAAATAGCTGTCTCTTCAAGCTGTTTTTATCAAATTCTATTGATAAGATCAAAACATGTTATTTCGTTGTCATATTTGCATACACTAATAAGCATCGAACTGTACATTAAGTGGTACAATTGTATTAATGGCCTTTCGTGACCTTCTATTGAAGTTGGTATAGAGAAGAGACTGAGGGAAGGAAGTTGTGGGTGTCATCATGTAAAGGTATCATCACAGCATTATCCTGGTGTGACTGAGGGGAAAACTTAAATAAAAGCTTCTTCAGAGTAGCCGGATTTGAACATGTGATATGCCAAGTCCACGCAATAAGCTACTTCCACTCAGTGCCTTAAGTTGAGTCTAAAGAGAATTTTGTATAAGCAATTTTTCAATCATAATCTATTGTTTTAGGGATTTGTTATCTAATTCGTTATTCCATTTTATTATTGGTTGAACAAAACCCACCCGATTCCTTAGAAAGTAGAGCAGACCAGCACAAAATGACATACATTGACTTTATGTTCGAATATTTCCTCAGAAAATGGTGTAAGCGTTCGCTTTGTTTTTTTGGAGAATGCTTCTTTGGAATGTTGTTTGAGTATTGGCATTGATATCAATAAGATTATGTATTGTTATAATTGTTATTTTTAATTTTGTTAGATAAGTTCCAAAAGTCTATTTTGCACGAGTAGGCATGGTAAAATGACATACTACCATTGCTTTCATGAAATATATATATAAAGAGTATACGAAAGCAAGTGCTGATTGTTAGAAAAACATGCAGAATGGCTGAAGGAGCCTTTTCGAACAAACGCATTTAAACATATCAATATAGGCCTAAACTTTATTTGCAAAACCACGTAAAACTATATATACAAATGAGAAGTTTATTTTTAAAAGGGAACTTCTCCAGTTTGGGCACTTAGTGAGCATATTGGCGTTTTTGGTTCATTTCTCAAACGCCTTTCGATTTATACACAATAGTTTCCTTTGAAAAAGGTTTGTTAAGGTTTGTAACGAACTTTTTCAAAATAAACTCTTGCATATATTTATTTATTTATTTGTGCACCTTCAACAAAGATGTACATCTCCAGTTAAATAAGCCATATACAGTTTACTATTACAAGATACTGTAATGCAAAAATAAATTCAAAGATAGAAATAAGGATACAAATTTACAACTTCATACGTTTCAGGTAAAGCATCCGGCTGTTAAAAAAAATGACAAATCTTAGGAATTCCAGAAGATCTGCCATTTAGGTCCTCGACGGTCCACCTCATTATTTCAATAACAACATTTTTTTAAATAGCACAAAGAAAATAAAATATAAAGAGACAACTATAAAGTAACAGGTACATCAAGAAAAAATTAAGTATGATTCATAAGTAACTACAAATAAGTGTAAAATATAGAACACAAAGGAGAATACAAAGTTTTTGTTGGTTGTATTTAAAGAAAGGCATCCGGTTATTCCAAAGTTGACAGATCTTCGGACCTCCAGAAGGTCCGCCATTTGGCCCCGCTTGCCACCTTGCTCTTTCTGTAACAAAACTTAGATTAAGGTGAGACTAAGAAAAAGAGAACAGAAGAAATAGAATGACAACAGCAAACAAAACTGACTATGATTCAAAAGTATCTACAAATATTATGCTAGTATATAAAACAATGACTTGCTTAAAATTAACTTTGTTAGACTATATGTCATGAGCCAATATTTTTTCAATAATTTTGTGTATATTGAAAATGTTAAACTGAAATCTAGATCTCGACATTTGTTTAATAAATTATTGCACATTAAACAGACTCTGAGGAGTGGTGAAGATTTGTGTTTTTCTGTTCTTGGAATTGCACATGATAATAAATCTCTGGAACGAAGATTGCATTTTCTGATGTTAAAATTGATTTTACGTAGGAATGTTGCATTATCAAGAAATGAAGCATTTGACAAATGAAGCAGAAAACACCCATATTCTCATTGAGTGCCAAATTGGTGAAGTTCCCTTTTGAAAATAAACTTCTCATATTAAAACAACCACAAGATAGGCTACCTTGATAAAACAGAATTTTAAAAATAAGACTCACTAAACCTAGACTAGCATGAGCATAGCTTTCTAATGCAAGCTTATGTAGCCAAGTTCTTTCAAGTCCTAATCGAGTTTTGGCATCGATTCGCATTCTATATAGGTTCATAAAAAAGAAACGTGGAAATACCATAAGAAATAATATGTTTCATGGAATAGTCAGGGAAACATACAAACCAAAAACTGAAAATGGAGTAGTTCATGTTCACAGACTTCACACACAAAGTGCTTGGCCCGGAGAGAATCCAGCACATGCAGCAAGACTCCAGTTGAAACAAAGCTGACATTGCAACCAATGTTCTCCAGGTTCAGACCTACTCTAAAGTTCATTACAATAGATACATGGTTCATCACCATCATCTTCAGCGGTTTCCAAAACCTCGGCTAAGGCGCTAGACTCGTCACCATCAACATAAGTAACAATACTACGTTTCACAGTTCTTCTTGATCTTCTTCGTTCTGTAGGCTTAACTTTACTTTGTGCTTTATTTATAGAAAATAAATATGATTTACAGTAAAAGTATTTGAAGACAGCTGCTTTAAAAGCTTCAGAACTTAGACATTTTAAACCAGGGTAAAATGGCATAGCACAATATTTACAGTGCCATTTTGCCCTGACACGTAGGGACGAAAACAAGAGGGGGCTGCACATTATATGAAAGCTTAACCTTGAAGTTTATACGATTAAACTACCTTCAATTGAACCAACGTTACAATTGATATGTTTAAATGTATGTACTTGCTCGTGTTGTAAAATGATTCATCAGAAAAAAAACGGAATAAAATAAAAGTTTTACCCACCAAAATAACTTTTTCGCTGCCAGCTCGTACTGCGTTCCACCTACAACGTCGCCATTTTCACTCACTAGTGTTGCTAGCTCAAACTCTTATCTACACCAAATACTGCGTGTTTCTAACCAAACACTTTTCGAAAACAGCCACTATGCCATTTTACCCAGGTATGCCATTTTGGGCTGGTCTCCCCTATATCCATTATGCCCATTAACATGAATGCGTATGTGTGTGCTAAAACGAATGGATGGATGAACTATGGACGAATTGCATGAACCAAAGGTTCCTGACAGCAGAGGGGTGTACTGCCGGCAACACCCATGAAAATTTAGAAAAGGTTTATGGTGGGGAAATAATTGACGTGAATTATTGAACTGTCGTCGGAACTGTCTTGTGGTAGCAATGATGTCCAGACGATAATCAAAGAACTGGGATACCCAAATGAGTGTGGAAAATGGGTTCTTCATAAATTAACTGCTGGCTTGAAACAGACGATGTTGAATTTATGCCTCGATCTACTGGAACACTTTGGAGTCCTAAAGGGATATCTTTTTGGAGAATTTTTACACGGTGATGAGACATGGCCATACGCAAAGAGCAAGAATCAGTCTGTGGAGTGGCGATATACCAGCTCCCCCTCGCCCCAAAAGTTCAAAGGTGTACGCTTCGTATAAGTAAGCTTCGACAAGTGGCTTGAACGGTGGCGGAAATTCATCGTCGATAAGGGAGACTTTATCGAGGGACACAAGCTAGTAGCTGAACAGTTGCTCTACAAATATGTGTCATTTCATTTCTGTTTTAGTATTTTTACAGAAGTTATGGCCTAACAGCTTTTACTTTCGCTATGATCTTAATAGATGCAAAACTTTTAAGCTTTATTCAATTGTGATCTCTGAATATGTTATAATAGCTGCAACAAGTTAGTGAATCACTAGTACTTGAGTGTTTAATGATCTAGTAATTTTCACTTTTCTCTGCCCCAAATGAGTTGAAGGATTAAACTTTATTACATCCTACCGTTGACTAGCGAAGTGTTTTGCATTTTCTCGCATTAAGTGTTGAAAATAAGTGCGTTAAAACATGCCGGGATTTGCATACTTGACTTAAATTTTGAATTTGAATTTCATTTACGTTCTTAAGCAATTTTTCAGGTCGGGATCAGGATAGGCTGAAAGAATCTTGGAACAAAGTACAGCCAGGCTCTAGTTCGCAAGGTATCATCCCGGCGTTAGTATCGTGGAAACTGTAATTTATACTCAATATCAATGAAATGAAATTTAGCTTCGTTTCTTAATTATAATGTTAGTTTTGTTATTTTTTCACAGTGTTGATTGTAAAAATATTAATCAACTTATTTTTGAATGATTTCCCTTTTATCTTAAAGGAGGCTTCGGTTGTTTGATTGTTTTAAAATTCTTGCTTACTGGATGTTACTAAGGATTTTCCCGAGAGTGATAATGTGAAGATACAAGAAAATAATATGTGAATAAAATCCAGAAATATTGATAATTTTAGAGTGGTTACTCAATAAGTTATGGAAGAGATCTACACTGGATCTAAAATTGTTATTGTTATATAAATTGTTGTATATGTAAAGAATGACTACGTTGATTAATAAAAACATGAAGAGACGGTAATTATGGATCCCCAGAAATAATGAAGAGAACTAAAATATGCATGAACTCTAAAATAAGAACATTCTGTGTTCTTTCAGGGAGATGTAATGTAGCCATAATTCGCTAAGGAAACGAATGAACTGCCGCTTATTAAAAATCATTCTATTACCTCGGGAAGTTGTAGTTTACCAGGATGTATTGTGCACCATATCCAGAAATATACAAAAGGGATTATAAGTTAAATCTCTTAAAACACACTTCTTCGATTATAAATATGAAACTGTCAGCGGGTTACATCATCAGGGGCCATAGTACTGTTATTTTGTATTGTAATTATGTACTTCAAAATCTGATCTACCTTCTAACGATGTGACATCCTTTATTAAAAGTGATGACATTTTTAACCATATACATCTTTAGTTTGTAATTCGTTGACCAGTTAATAGTTAAGTGTGTATAAAGTGTATGGTACATTGTATAAACTTCCAGTAGATGCAAGTATTTGATCGTCTATTGATGATGGTTAACTAATAAGATAATGAAACGCATACAATGTTGGAATGGTATCTCATCATTAATAGCCCAGTAAATATAGGGTTGCGAGCTGAAATAATTTATAAAAAGCTAATTTTTTCAGGATTTATTCTTTGTGGCCTCCCAAATGAAATCCCAAAAGTCCCCCAAAATCCCATGTTCGCTTCACCCCCAAAATGGCGGACAAAGATGGCGGCCGGAAAATACAGTAAATATGGGGTTGCGAGCTAAAATAATTTATAAAAAGCTAATTTTTTCAGGATTTATTCTTTGTGGCCTCTCAATTGAAATCCCAAAAGCCCCCTAAAATCCCATGTTCGCTTCACCCCAAAAATGGCGGACAAAGATGGCGGCCGGAAAATACAGTAAATATGGAGTTGCGAGCTAAAATAATTTATAAAAAGCTACTTTTTTCAGGATTTACTCTTTGTGGCCTCTCAAATGAAATCCCAAAAGTCCCCTAAAATCCCATGTTCGCTTCACTCCAAAAATGGCGGCCGGAAAATGCAGTAAATATGGGGTTGCGAGCTAAAATAATTTATAAAAAGCTAATTTTTTCAAGATTTACTCTTTGTGGCCTCTCAAATGAAATCCCAAAAGTCCCCTAAAATCCCATGTTCGCTTCACCCCCAAAATGGCGGACAGAAAATACAGTAAATATGGGGTTGCGAGCTAAAATAATTTATAAAAAGCTATTTTTTTCAGGATTTACTCTTTGTGGCCTCTCAAATGAAATCCCAAAAGTCTCATAAAATCCCATGTTTGCTTCACCCCCAAAATGGCTAACGAAGATGGCAGCCGGGCTCGCAACACTTACTCTCCCTTTTCTTTAATAACTTTCGTTAATTTAAAGCTAGGTCAGTCGTGTTTTCACTATTTTAAACAGCAAATGTTGAAGAATGTTGATAGTAAAATAATTAAACTTACCTGTAATAACCTTGATAATGATTCGCCTCCTATTTCTTTCTTCTATTAAAAAAAGGCGTCATCATCTTCAGAATCATCAGCAACTGGCATGTTGGAACAACCATTTCCTTCACAGTAGTAACAAAATTTTTAACACACGAGTCCGACCTTTCTGCATTCGCATTTATCGCCACAGTCTTTCTGTGTTGTGATCTTGCACTGGCACGATATCAGGTTGAGCAGGTTTTCAGGAACAGCCGGTAAGTTTGTTGTCACTGGAAACAATTTACCTTCCCTTGAGTGCCACCCCCATTCTGTTGGTTCTAAATTATTCCCTAACCATTGCTGTACTTGAAGGTAAATACGAAGACAGTGTTGGGAAGCAGCGGCACTTGTTGGAGGTAACGTTGCTAAATTGAATGATGAAGATAGTTTCCTAGCTACTGTTTTATTGTACAAATTATATCTGAGCTCATCTAAAGAAACATTGTTCTTTCCTCCATATGACCTCACAATAAATCTTTCTCCTACCTCAATTATTGTTTTGGGATCTAGATCAGAGTTGTTGAACGCTGTAACTGCTTTGGAGAGTTCTTGGTCCTTCTAAAGAATTTTGAATGCGCTCTGTTTTCCTTTGTTGAATATAGCAGAAGTCGTGTCACATCCTGTGAAGGCATGGAAGAACAAAAAACTGTCTTTAAGTGATTCTAGGTTTCTCTGGATATTGCAAATGTGGAAGCATTTGCCTTCATTTTTTTAGTTTGTGGCTTCATGAAATATATTGTAGTGTGTGGATGTCCACGAGCAATTAAAATCGAGAGCAAGTCAGAGTCACTTCCTACAACAGCAACAGAAATATTTTTATTCCCAATACTAATGGAAGTAGCAGCAATTAGAGCATCTGCGTCTCCTTCAGCTTGGTACACTGTAATATCAGCAGAGTGAAATTGAGTCTTAAGGATGTCAATCAAGCGAGCCTTATTTTCAGAGTTCCGTAAAAAGTGTGCTTGATCAGTTGTTACCTTCATATATTCCTCAAATGCAATTGTAGCAGACATCTTTGACATCATTCTTCTCTGCCGTTCAACATCTTTGGTATTGCCAGTCGCATGCCCATCAAAAACTACTGCTTCACAGGGCGAAAAATGATTCTGTACATATTATACGTATTTCTTTTTACAAATTTCTGCATATGTGTCAACACCAGACCAAATAACAGCATGAAGTAGGAAGCCACCATCTACAATGTATCTTAATTCTGATGGACGCTGCACACAGGGTTCGATAACCTCTATAATATCCATAATTACAGATTTTGTTTTTTCGCAGATTTCGCAGGTTAAATACAGATTTTCTATATATACTGTAAAGGCTATACCAATTGACAAACTGCAACGTATACATTTTGTGTTCTTGTGATGAAAACAACCAGAAACAGTTTGTTTCATTTAGTCCTGGGGTACCACAGAGGTGGCGTTTCGCTAGGTGTTTTTCATGAAAATGTGTGAATTTGTCATTTTGCCCCCCTCCCTCCCCCAAACTCAGACGAGGCTTGGTGGAATGTGCCTTACACATACATACATTGAAGCTGTGTTCTATTCTGCGTTTCTTGATTCTTGTTTCAACTGTCTAGGTCAATTAGGGACTGACTTACAGACATTTGAATAAATTCCACTAGGGTATATGTTGCGAGCCCGGCCGCCATCTTTGTCCGCCATTTTTGGGGTGAAGCGAACATGGGATTTTAGGGGACTTTTGGGATTTCATTTGAGAGGCCACAAAGAGTAAATCCTGAAAAAAATAGTTTTTTATAAATTATTTTAGCTCGCAACCCCACATTTACTGTATTTTCCGGCCGCCATCTTTGTCCGCCATTTTGGGGGTGAAGCGAACATGGGATTTTAGGGGACTTTTGGGATTTCATTTGGGAGGCCACAAAGAGCAAATCCTTAAAAAATTAGCTTTTTATAAATTATTTCAGCTCGACACCATTTTTGGTCCTTCATTTACTTGGCTATAAGAGCGTAAAGAGAAACGAATGGTGGTAGAAACACCACTACAGCATTTCAATTTATTCTAATTCTCGCAAGTAATTATAAAATTCTGTTCTATTCAACTTATACTGCAGAAGTGAGAACATTCGTTCTTATACATTTTAAAATTTTCCTCGGAAATATTCATGACCAGTTAACCTTAAGATTCACATAAATGAAGAACGATTCTTGATTTAAGGATTACTACTTCCGGATACAAGCTTAGCGGCACATTGGGAGTATATAATTGGGAAGCCACCCAGCCCTAGTGGACTATTGGGAGTACATAATTGGGAAGCCACCCACACATGGGCTTATGGAGGATCAGTTCTTTATAGCATGCCATAACTTTCTGCTCTAGAAGGACTTTACCGCAACGAAGTATTATACTTTCTCTCTGTCATCACGATTCTAAGATTTTTTGTAATTCGACACCAAAATAGATGTTTCCTTAAGTTTAATATTTCAATCTCACCCCATTTTTTTCTCCTCCTCACCTATTCATATGAGAGATATCTTAAACATACAACACAGTTAACATATAAATTCTTTAGACAAGATATCCAATGACAATATTTTCAAACTCCATGTCCAATAGTTAAGGCATTGACCTATAGTTGCAATTCTATTTTTGCGACTAACAACTACTATGAAATAAAGCTAATTCCACAGCAAGTGTGACCCAGCCTATCAATATCCCAATACAAACAAAAAAGCACAAAAAGGGTCATGAGCAGAGTCAGTGACAGAGGTCTACATGATTTTGCAATCATTGAAGAAGCAAGAGGGTATCTCTTCTGGACTTGAAATTCAAATAGAACTTCGATTTCCTATTTCAAACGTAGGCCAAGTGCATGAACTCTCTGCACAAATCTGTTTAGTTCAGGTGTCAATGGTGAACCTTTATTTAAGAAGTATGAAATATATTGGACAACAATCGGCTGTTCAACTATATGCACTAAAGGATGTCAATACTTGAATAATTGCAAACTTATTTTGAAAATGTTCAAGAAAATCCTGGGTCATAAAATACGGCATTTCTTTTGTAGGCAATATCTTTCATAACACTTCTCACATCAAATTCACACTGAAACCTCTCCTTCATACGTACATTAGAATGATTTATTGAATACTTCATAACTCGATCGTTAAATCGGAAACATTTTACTGTGAGCTGATTTTCATCCACGTTACCTATCGAACCCGTTTCATGATGAAATACTTGCACTGTAAGAATACGTACTACGTGTCCTTGAAATATAGAACAAAGAATTAAACTAAAAACGGAAAATAATATGAATAATATTTTCCTAGGAATAGTTCTAGGGTGAGTAATATATATTTGTAGAAAGATGGATGGAACATATAGAAAAGAATTATGCCTCAATATTGAAGTTTCCTTCTCCCAAGAAAATGTCAAAAACAAATTAATTCAATGGTTATGTCTGATAGAATAATCAAACCCTAAACATCTAACTGAAACGCTACTAATAAGGCTGAAACTTAAGGAATTTCCACAGTACTTGGCATACAGAATGTGAATGGCAGAAAGATTCTTTCAGAATAATCCACAACTTTCAAATTTGCTTTAAAAGTGGTAAAGTATTGATAAGTATGTGTTGTGAACTAGTTCCGACAAAACACAGTCAATGATTCTTTAGGTCACGGGCACCGAGCTTTCGTTTTTTATTCATCAAATTACAATAACGATTACTTTTGCTGTTCTGCACTGTTATCCATTACAAAATGTCTTTGTTTCGAGTATTTAAATGACCAAACCAATTATAACTTAGATCTGTTATGCAAAGCAGAGTGTCCATTACCGGTACGACAAAGTCAGTAAAAGCACGCACAATATGGACATGCACTATTCATTACTAGATTCAAACCAAAATCCTTGATTGATTGAGTTATTATTAACGTCTTAAGTGAGCTGGTGAGCTTCTAAGGACGAGACTTACAGTTTTGGCAAACAACCCCCTAACCACTCCGTCTAGTAGCTCAGGAAATTGTTTGGTTTTATTTTTCAAATGATGGACGCGGTGATTCCCATTAACAAAATGATTTGTTTTAATATTTCACAGTATCTATGACATGTTAGAATTTACATTTTTATGGCCACCGGGAATCTATGGCTCAGGCCGAAATAGGGTAGGAAAAAGGAAACGGGAAGGAGTCGGATAAGTCTAAGTTGTAGGTGCCATTAGGTATTTGCCTGTTATGACTGAGTGAAAACAAACGTTTAAACCTCATTAACGGTGGCTGATAGATTTTTCTGAACCCAGAACCTTCGGAATGATCACTCACAAGGGAATGTGTTTTGTTCGAACAAAACTTCTGGTGCGAAAATATGTTTTTCCTGAAGAAAGTGATACGCTGACATCAGAAAGGACGATCATTTATCTGTGAATTGCTATCTTCCTCTCCAAACTGACCAATGACTACTCGAATACTCTATAGTACAATAGACTGGAAACAACCTTGTAAGACGTGAATGCTTTAAGGAAGTGAGACAAACATTGAATAGATGTAATGTGGATGCTGCGCTAGCAGATTCTTGTTATGAGAATCATGGTAGCCATTTTGAAAGGCGCCATCTTGGAATTTGTTCGAGAATTTGTAATGGAAAGTGGGTCATGTGACATATCGTTTTAGACTAGCTTGTTTCAAGAAATCCAAATCTGAATTCAGTTTTTATCTACCTTTATTCGCTTATGAGATAGGGACCCTTAATATTTGGATTTTACGTTCTACAACATGTGCATAAAGTGGTACACATTTGGTCAGACACACAAACCTCAAATCCTTATGGACCCTGCGAGAAACATTGGGTTCAACAGCCGCGCAGGTATGATTTATTCTGTTGCTGTATATGGTATAGCTCGTTGATTTTGCACGATACTCCAAAGATAGAAATCATGGGGCGTGAAACTAAATGATAAAGTGGGCCACTCGGCGAACCCTTGCTGACTGCTCGAACATCCGAAATTATATATCAATCTAATCTTGCACCTCATCAGGGTACCGGGAGGTGCGCCATTTTGCTGGTAAAAGAAAAACAATCATTAGAACTCACAGTCAGCCGTGCCCGCCTCAGTGCCCTCAACAGTGATCGATCCATTGAAAGGTTCCTCGTTCACCCGATCTGATGCGCATTAATTTCAATTTTTGTCTCTCATGACTTGCATTTATGTCACTGGCCGGAATAGAGGGCAGACAGGTTAGAAAAATAAATTCATCCTTTCCTTATTCAAAGTACCATTTCCTTATTCAAAGTACCATCCCTGCATGCGCCTGGTGTGATCGAAGGAAATCCAATGAAAATGAGTTTGGATGGCCAGAACTGGGAATCAAAACCGGGTTTGTGTATCGTGAAAAAAATCAACGAACTACAATATCTTCAGAAAATAGCAATAATTTGAATTATATTTTAAGCCCTTTAGGCATCTGAAGCTCAAGCAGTGAGAAAATGTACAAGTATGAAATACTTGAAATACTATGAACATCTTAAGGTTTGTCAATCTTCCATCACACCTATTTCGTACGAAAATATGATTAGTGTTTTGTCCAGAAGCAGGTCTATGATACGAAGCTCTCTGTGCTATGTGAACCGATGGAAATTTCTCACTGCCCTTCATCGAGTGAAGATGGTCAAAGGATATTATCTACAATTTTACATGGACACCTAGCCACTTGTGTCCCCATCAGAAATCGAATCCGGGACTTTACTTTTAAACAAGCACCGTGTTTTATCAAATACCTCTTTGGATCACCGTATTTCAGGATTTTAATTTCAATTTTTGGACTCTTCAGCAAGACATTGTAAGGTGAAAAATCAACGACGTACACCATAGAGAAAAATCAACGCGCTACACAGTCTTCAGCAAGGCATTCAAGCATACCTGCGCCGCTGTTGAACTAAATATGCTTCGCAGGGTCTATAAGGATTTAAGAAAATTAGTACGTTTGAGTGTCCATCCAAATGTATACCATTATACGCTCATGTTGTTGAACGTAAAATCCCAACATTGAGGGTCCGTATCTCCTATACGAATAAAGGTAGATAAAAACTGATTTCAGATTTGGATTTCTCGAAACAAGGTAGCCTAAAACGATATGTCACATGACCCACTTTCCATTACAAATTCTAGAACAAATTCCAAGATGGTGGCTTTCAAGATGGCTACCAAGATTCTCATCTACCGCATCTGGTAGCGCAGCATCCACGTTACATCTATTCAATGTTTGTCTCACTTTCTTCACGCGTTTACGACTTACAAGGTTGTTTCCAGTATTTGTACTATACAGTATTCGAGTAGTCATTGGTCAGTTTGGAGAGGAAGATAGTAATGCACAGATGAATGATCGTGCTTTCTGATGTCAGCGTATCACATTCTTAAGGAAGAAAAACATATTTTTGCACCAGAATTTCTGTTCGAGCGAAAAACAACAGAATTCCATAAAAGAATCCGATAATTGTAAAACATCATTAATCATATAATCGTGTTTACTACATATATTCGGAACATTAGCAATGATTATTTAAATTATTTTGAGTTATACAGTATGTCTATTACTAGAACATGCAGGTTTTCTCGTGTCCATCACTGGTACGAAAACAATGTCAGACGAAAAAAGCGATTTCATCTCAAATAGTGTATGTTGATGAAAGTAATGGGTAGAAATCACTAGAAGAAAGCATATAGAACGTGTAACATTCACATTTGATTGTCCATTTAAATTGTATTTGAGTTTAAACTTATAACGGTGTACATGTCTCTTCGAAACCAATAACTAGAGAGCTTTGTAATAAGTCCATATTATGTACATTTCGAAGAAAAATCTACATATTGAGATCGGTACGATATGAAAGTATATATATATATATATATATATATATATATGGTATCCCACGTAACGCTGCGACCGCAAATAGCATCGAAATGAAACAAAATATGACAAACTTGATTGCGCAGGAATGTACCCGTGTCAGGGGCTGATAAAGTTCCGTAAAAGCAAGGGGCCCCACTGCCTAGAAACAGAGCCCCGGGGGTCAACTCCAAAATCTGAAATGGCAACATGGGTCGAGTGAAACCTCGTTCAACAGATCTTAGAAAATGACACGTTGTTCCGCAAATACATTTTGTAAACCGGCCACCGTTTTCCAAATGGGCACCGGAAATGTCCGTTGCAGAGAAATTTGCATTCTTCGCAGCAGGAAAACACTTGAAGTACAATGAATGGAATAAAACATAGATGTCCAAATGGCATTAGGACACATCGATTGGTGTTAGTATGGTGTTACTTATGACTACAATATAGATTGTTAAGACTACAAAATAGATTGTTAAGACTACAATATACATTATTAAAACTACCATATCGATTGTTAAGACCACCATATCGATTGTGAACACAACAATATAGATTGCTATGACTACAACATCGTATGTTAAGAGTACAATATAGATGGTTAAGACTACAATATAAATTGTTAAGACTACAATAACGATTGTTAAGACTATAAAGGAGGTTGTTATGACTACCATATCGATTGTTAGGACTACCATATCGTATGTTAAAGACTACCATATAGGGTGTTAAGATTACAATACAGGTTGTTAAGACTACAATATAGGTTCTTAAGATTACCATATCGATTGTTAAGACCACCATGTCGATTGTTAAGACTACAATATAGATTGTTAAAACTACAATAAAGATTGTTAAGACTACAAAATAGAATGTTAAGACTACGATATAGATTGTTGAGAATACAATATAGGTTTTTAAGACTACTATATACATTAAGACTACCATATTGATTGTTAAGACTACCATATAGATTGTTGAGACTACAATATATATTGTTAAGACTACAATATAGATTGAAAAGACTACAATATAGATTTTTGAGACTACAATATAGATTGTTAACACTACAATATAGATGATTGAGAATATAATATAGGTTGTTAAGACTACCATATACGTTGTTAAGACTAGCATATAGATTGCTAAGACAACAATAGAGGTTGTTGAGATTTCAATATACGTTAAGACAAATCTATAGGTAGTTAGGACTACAATATATGTTTTAAGACTACCAGGTGTTAAAATCCATATCGATCGTTAAGACTACAATACCGATTGTTAAGACTATAATGGAGGTTGTTAAGACTACCATATGGATTTTTAAGACTACCATATCGTATGTTAAAGACTACCATATAGGTTGTAAAGATTACAATATAGATTGTTGAGACTACAATATAGGTTGTTAAGATTACCATATCGACTGCTAAGACTACCATATCGATTTTTAAGACTACAATACCGATAGTTGGGACTACCATATCACTTGTTAATACTAACATATCGTTTTCTGAGACTACCATATCGTTTGTTAAGACTACAATATCAATTGTTAAGGGTGCCATATCGATTGTTAGAACTAACATATCGATTGTTAAGACTACCATATCGATTGTTAAGGCTAACATATCGATTGTCAATACTACAATACAGATTGTTAAAACTACCATATCGTATGTTAAGACGTCAATATGTAATTTTAACACTACAATATAGTTTGTTAAGAATACAATATAAATTCTTAATACTACAATATAGACTGTTAATACTACTATATCCATTTGTTAAGACTACAATATAGATTCTAAAGACTACAATATAGATTTGAAGACTACAATATACATTGTTAGGCTACAGTATAGATTGTTGAGAATACAATATAGGTTGTTAAGACTACCATATTGATTGTTAAGACTATCATATCGATTGTTAAGTCTACAATATAGATTGTTAAGACTACAATATAGATTCTAAAGACTACAATATAGATTTTAAGACTACAATATACATTGTTAGACTACAATATAGATTATTGAGAATACAATATAGGTTGTTGAGCCTACCATATACGTTTTTAAGACTACCATATCGAGTTTTAGGACTGCAACATCGATGGTTAAGACTACAACGTCAGTTGTTAAGACAACCATATCGTTTTCTGAGACTACCATATCGATTGTTAAGACTACCATATCGATTGTTAAGACTAAGATGTCGATTATTAAGACTACCATATCGATTGTTAGTACTACAATATAGATTGTTAAGACGACATTATAGACTGTTAGGACTAACATACTGATTGTTAAGACTACCATATCGATTGTTAGGACTACAAAATAGATTGTTAAGAATACATTATATATTGTTAGGACTAACATACTGATTGTTAAGACTACCATATCGATTGTTAAGGCTACCATATCAATCGTTGAGACTACCATGTTGACTGATAAGACTACAATATGGTTTGTTAAGATTATAATAGATGCCACAATATAGATTGTTAAGACTACCATGTCGATTGATAAACTACAATATGGTTTGTTAAGATTATAATAGATGTTACAGTATAGATTGTTAAGACTACCATATGGTTTATTAAGACTAAAATTAGATTTTAAAACAAAAATACCAGTATTCTAATCTTAAATATCTATATTGTAGATTTAGCAATCTGTACTGAAATTTTAACCATCTATATTGTGGTCTAAGCAATCTATATTGTAGCATTAGCAATCGGTATTGTAGTCTTAACAATCAGTAATCTATTCTCAACAATCAATATTGCATTCTTAACAATCTATATTGTAGGGTTACGATTCGACATTGTTATCTTAACAATCGATATGCAACTCTTAACAATCGATATTAGAGTCTTAACAATCGATATACTAGTATTATGAATCTGTATGGTAGTCTCACCAATCGATAAGATCTCAGTAACCAATGTAGTGGTCTTAGCAACCTATGTTGTAGTCTTAACAACTTATATTGTAGTCATAACAATCTATATTGTAGTCTTATCAACCTATATTTTATCCTTAAAAACAACCAATATGGTTGTCTTAACAACCAATAACGTAGTGTTATCAATCTAAATTGTAGTCTTAACATTCTATACTGTAGTCTTAGCAATCGATATTGTAGTCTTAACAATCTATATTGTAGCCTGAAGAACTGATATAATAGTCTTAAGAACCGATATGGTTGTCTTAACAACCGATATGGTAGTCTTAACAATCAATATTGTTGTCTTTACAATCCATATTGTAGCCTTAACAATTAATATGGTAGGCTTAAACCGATATGACAGTCTTAACAATCGATATGGTAGTCTTAAGAACCAATATGGTAGTTTTAAGAACCGATATGGTTGTCCTAACAACTGTTATGGTAGTCTTAATCTATATTGTTGTCTTAACAATCTATATTGTAGCCTTAACAATCGATATGGTAGTCTTAACAACCGATACGGTAGTCTTAACAACCGATATAGTAGTCTTAAGAACCGATATGGTTGTCTTAACAACCGATATGATAGTTTTAACAATCAATATTGTTGTTTTTACAATCCATATTGTAACCTTAACAATCAATATGGTAGGCTTAAACCGATATGATAGTCTTAACAACCGATATAGTAGTCTTAAGAACCGATATGGTTGTCTTAACAACCGATAGGGCAATCTTAACAATGTATATTGTAGCCTTAAAAATCTATATCGTAGTCTTAAGAATCAATATGGTAGTCTTAACAACCGATATGGTAGTCTTAAGAACCGATATGATTATCTTAACAACCTATATGGTAATCTTAACAATTTATATTGTAGTCTTAAAAATCTATGTGGTAGTCTCAACAATCTATATGGTAGTCTTAAGAAAAAATACGGTTGTATTAACAACCGACATGATAGTCTTAACAATCTATATAGTAGTCTTAAAAATCGATATTATATCTCAACAACCGATATGATAGCCTTAACAACCGACATGGTTGTCTTAACGACGGATATGGTAGTATTGACAATCTATATTGTATTCTTAACAATCTATATTGTAGTCTTAACAATGTATATTGTAGTCTTAACAATCTATATTGTAGTCTTAACAACCGATATGGTAGTGTTAACAACCGATATGGTTGTCTTAACAACCGATATGGTAGTCTTGACAATCTATATTGCAGTTTTAACAATCTATATTGTAGTGTTAACAACCGATATGGTAGTCTTAACAACCGATAAGGTTGTCTTAAGAACCGATATTTCAGTCTTAACAACCGCTATGGTAGTCTTAGCAACCGATATGGTTGTCTTAACAACCGATATGGTAGTCTTAACAATTTATATTGTTGTCTTAACAATCTATATTGTAGCCTTAACAATCGATATAGTAGTCCTAACCGATATGTTAGTCTTAACAACGGATATGGCAGTCTTGAAAACCGATGTAGTAGTCTTAAAACCGATATGAATGTCTGAACAACCGAGATGGTAATCTTAACAATCTATATTGAAGTTTTAACAATCTATATTGTAGTCTTAACAAGCTATATTGTAGTCTTAACAATCTATATTGTAGTGTTAACAACCGATATGGTAGTGTTAACAACCGATATGGTTGTCTTAACAACCGATATGGTTGTCTTAACAACCGATATGGTAGTCTTGAAAATCTATATTGTAGTCTTAACAATCAGTATTGTAGTCTAATCAATCGATATTGTAATCTTAGAAATCTATATTGTAGTGTTAACAACTGATATTTTAGTCTTAACAACCGATATGGTTGTCTTATTAACCGATGTGGTAGTCTTAGCAATTTTTATTGTAGTGTTAACAACCTATATTGTAGTCTTAACAACCGACACGGTAGTTTTAACAACCGATATGGTAGTGTTAACAACCGATATGGTAGTCTCAAGAACCGATATTTTTTTTAACAACCGATATGGTAGTCTTGAGAATCTATATTCTAGCCTTAGCAATCTGTATTGTAGTCTTAACAATTGATATTGTAGTCTTAACAATCGATATTGTAGTCTTAGCTACCAATATGGTAGTCTTAACAACCGATATCGTAGTCTTGAAATCTATATTGCAGTTTTCACAATCTATATTGTAGCCTTAACAATCGATATAGTAGTCTTAACCGATATGTTAGTCTTAACAACTGATATGGTAGTCTTGAAAACCGATGTAGTAGTGTTAAAAACCGATATGATTGTCTTAACAACCGAGATGGTAATCTTAACAATCTATATTGTAGTTTTAACAATATATATTTTAGTCTTGACCATCTATATTGTAGTCTTAACAATCTATATTGTAGTGTTAACAACCGATATGGTAGTCTTAACAACCGATACGGTAGTCTTAAGAACCGATATGGTTTTCTGAACAACCTATATGGTAGTCTTAACAATCAATATTGTAGTCTTAGCAACCGATATGGCAGTCTTAACAACCGATATGGTGGTCTTAGCAACCGATATGTTTGTCTTAACAACCGATATGGTAGTCTTAACAATCAATATTGTAGTCTTAACAACCGATATGGTAGTATTAACCGATATAGATTGTCAGGACTACCATATCGGTTGTTAAGACAAACATATAGGTTGTTAAGACTACAATATAGGTTGTTGAAACTTCAATATAGGTTATTAAGGTTACCATATCGATTGTTAAGACTACCATGTCGTTTATTAAGACTGCAATAGGGATTGTTAAGTCTAAAATATAGACTGTTAAGATTACAATATAGAATGTTAAGACTACAATATAAATTGTTGAGAATATAATATAGGTTGTTAAGACTACCATATACGTTAAGACTACCATATTGATTGTTAAGACTACCATATCGATTGTTAAGACTATAATATAGATTTTTGAGACTACAATATACATTGTAAAGGCTACAATATAGACTTTTAAGACTACAATATAGATTGTTAAGACTACAATATAGATTGTTGAGACTACAATATAGAAAGTTAAGACTACAATATATATTATTGAGAATACAGTATAGGTCGTTGGGACTACCATATACGTTGTTAAGACTACCTAGTCTTATTTCGGTTAAGATAAGGGAGGCGCATCCTCTCAAATGCACTGAAGTTGGGGCAGCGCTTGCAGCGAAAGAAAGAGAGTATATATATATATATATGTATATATGTGTGTGTGTGTGTGTGTGTGTGTCTTGTGGGGTATCGTTGAACAACGCTTGATGAATAATCTACAAATGAATAAATACTTTCTCGATAGCTCTCATATAAGGCGAGTTTTGAATTTTTGAAAATAGAAAAATACTTGGAGATCTACCTTAGCCTGTAGGTCTCCCGAAAGGGATGTAAATTAAGCAAAAAAGTACGTGTTCTTTCTTATGCGTACCCAACAAAGTTAGCGTTAATTGTTTTGTGGCGTAAATAAAACTGTTGAACGAGGTTATCGTGAGGTGAATTTTCTTCATTTTGAATGTGCAATATCTGCAAAAAAAATAAAAAATAAAAAAATAAAAAATAAGACAGCGTTTGTTTTCTCGTATACATGTTTTTTGGTAGACCTGTAGTGGGCACCCACTATCACCAGGACTGTCTCCTATTAAAATGTTAGGTCAGATTGTACTTCTTACGTTACTGAGCTGTGACTTTCTAACTTACATATACACCCGAGCTTAACAACACAGAACACACTGAAAAGCCATAGCACAGTTGGTCGAGCGTTTGCTTAGCATTCGGAAGGCCCTGGGAACCATCAGGACAGCTTTCTTCAGGGTTTTCCTCAAGTCACATCAAGCAAATACCGGAATGGTACCTACTAACTAGGCCCTCTTACCTTAGGTGAGGTTTGAGGTTCGAAGTGACCGAGGAATATTGTTGAATACACAGATAAGACGTAATATATTTTAACATCAGGTAACTTAACAGTTTAAGAAGTTCCTGACTGTAAAATAAGTAGATTGACCACAAATCGCAAGAATATTTTTCTTGGGATCACACATCGAACGATATTCTACGTGTTTGCAAACTACACGGTCGTAAAACGCACTGAATAATACCTTGCAAGGAATATCTGAATATAAAAAGGTTGAACAGTACTACCATAAACCACTCATTTCGTTAATATTAAATAATAATAATAATCTTGTTGTCTGAATATATTTGTGGTAGCACACTTACACCATTCTTTGGCATTCTTGTGTATGATTCTTTGATATTGACTGGTCTAAGATGTGTGGTACATGTCCTTGTGGAAGACCTGTGGCACAGCTACCGCAGAGGCAACGTAGAGTAGTGGGATGAGGTCGTTTTCATGGCGAGTGGAATAGAATGTTGATGAGTGTACTTGCACTCTGCCTTTCATTCAAATTCGAACATGATTGGCATCCATTTGAACAGCAGATCCTGTTCATAGGAGGTACGTGCTCTATTAGACAAAAACACTCACAACGCGCATCATTCTTTTATTCCTAGCCGCAGCTAGGACCGTGCAGGGTAAATATACCCTCTATTGGGAAAGGGATGTCTGTGGCAAAGGGATTATAGAGGATTTTTTGGTGGGCAGAGTCATTTCATTTCATTTTCTTCATGTAGATATTATGAGTTTTCCTCATAATCATAAATTATCGTGGATTTTAGTGATATAATGACGCTGCGGATGAAGTGCATTTTGACGTCACAACACGTACGTGGGTTTTGTTAGTGGAACGAATACTGCATTATCTTCTGTTCAGAGGTGACTCTGAACTGATGACCCTGTTAGTTAGTTAGTACGAACCCTGTTAGTTAAATATAACTAGCCTAGTTAATAGTATCAGACATTGAGAATTAAAGACATCCATCTGCTACCGAAACGAACTTAAAATCAGTACTTGACAACGAGACCGAAAATCAGAAATATTGTGGGCTTCCAAATATAAAATAATTTTCCTTGGAAAGTCTTTTTCGAAAGAAACATCTGTCAAACAATATAATGCTATTCATCTAAAGATGTAGGCAGGAAATTTTAGTGTTCCAAAAAAATCGATTGATAATAATGAATGTTTAACCCCCTTGATATGGTTATTGAATATATATTTACTACAATTTCAGCTTTGCACATTTCCAAAGCAATTTTAACAAATTATTCTCTCAATAGAATGAGTTGTTATTGTAGCATTTCTTGGCTGTCGCATTCATCACAGAAAATAACAAATGCTTATTTGCTGACAGAAACTAACTGCACGTGTTAACTGTTATACAAATATCAGACGATGTGATTATATTTACATTCATCTGTTGAAATGTTTGTGTGATCGTTGGTTTTCTTAGTTCTCACAATTCTTATTTGTTGTAGTTTATTACGAAACTTCCATACACTACACAATTCAAGAGAGGAAGGTATTAATAATGTAAAGATAATTTGAAACATGCTTAGTATTTTGAGGGTTTATATTTGATTTTATGAAGCGAGGTATTTATGTAAAAAAAAAGCGTAATTGGAAGAAAATTCCAGATGTATTTGGATTTTTAGTTATATCAATAACTAGACAAGCTCCTGAAGTTTGAATGTTCGGTAAGTTTAATTTCAGGTATTCGAAAAATGATTAGATTTGAATAACGTTTGGAACATATTTCAATTCTAGCAACGTCCAACATTTTTAGTTTCCATCTCTGTTTTCCGGATGTAATTCATAAGTATTACTTACCAATTAAACTCTGTTGTTACGTTCCAAGTAACCCCTCTATCGCAGCTATACACAGCCCAACGTCAACGGCTTTTCCCAAAGCATTTCTGAAGCAGTTGTTTTGGAATACGGTGGAGCTCCGACTTCGTATTTAATTGTATTCGTTGCATGCTTTCGAATCGTTTCCCTTTTAAGATGGATTTAAACCGAAGAAAAGGAATAAAGTAAAAATGGACAAGTTTTGTTGTTTATGGGAGTTATGGACCACCGGAATGTTTTTGTTGTCCAAGAAGTCCGATACCAGTGTTGACGCATGATATGGGGCTTTATCGTGATGCACATACCGCTATTCAGGGACTCACTTTTTCGGCCGTTTTCTACAAAACGTATCGCATAGGCAGTGTATCACATGCTTAGTTACAGTTCAAATGGATGATGACCTAGACCGTCACAGTCAGAAAGGGCAATTAGCATAAGGTTCTCACAGTCACGGTTCATTACTTCTTCACCGAATGCTGTCTTCAACATTTCGTAAGTCTCTGTGGCCGATTTCCGCAGCTTGAAACTAGGGATGTGAGCGAAGAAAAGTTTTCATATCGGGACTGGACCGAAACGGGAGGAAAAATAACCGGAAAATCGATACATTTTCGGGATGGGAAATTATCGGCAATTCCTGATTTTTTTCGCGATTCGTGATTTCTATACCGATCATACCGAAAGTCGAAACCCGGACGGGATTTCTTTTTTTGTTTTCTTTCGCTGCATTTCGGGTATCCGCACAGCGTGTGATAAAGCACCTACAATTATTTGAGTAAAATATATGTTTGAAGAATTTAGATGAAAAGGTAGTACGTATAATCTCCTGCCTGCAAGATCTCCCTTTGAAGTAAAAATTGTACAAAAATAAAATTTTGCTAGTAGTTCCTTTACAAGGTAATAAGCAACTGAGATAATAGTCATTAATTTCGTTTCAGGTTTGTACACTTCTGAGCAAGTTTAAAAATTATTATTCACTTCTATTTGACTTATTTTCTATTCTTCATGGCCTTTAGGAATATAATGCTCAGGCCGGCATATGGGAGGGGGAAAGGATTAAGTAAGGTGTCGGCCACGGCTTATATTGAAGGTGTCATCCCAACATTTTCCTGATGTTACTGAGGAAAAACCCTGACGAAAATCTCATTCAGAATGGTCGGCAGCTGGGATCGAACCCGAATGCTTACCCAACGCTCTACTAATGAGTTAAGGAGGCTCGTTTTCTTTGGGAAAATAGTGAGAAAAAACCGAAAATTTATTGTCTTCAGAATGAATTTGTTTGACCATAAAGTAATTCAATTGACTGACACTGATATCTCGATGGTACGCAACCCCCTGCCCTAGAAATTCCATTAGCAGTTATTTAATGAGCAAACATTTCTTTTTTCATTTTAGTTCGATATAAGTACATATGAAAACATAATTTTCTTCGGAAATATTTTCGTTAATACAACCCTAAATAAGTTAATCAGATAATTTTAGTACTTAACTTCACTCCCTTTCAGTCACGTGACTCATCAGGCCCATGGGCGTCCCCAGAAAACAAATCGAGGGCATCAAGTAGTGTTATACTAGTGGCACGGGTCATAAAGATTAAAACATTGCATACGTTCTAGGTGAAAGTCAGGAATATTATTATTATTATTATTATTTATATTATTATTATTATTATTTATATTATTATTATTTATATTATTATTATTATCATTATTATTATTATTATTCGAAAAGCGAGAAAGATAAAATATAGCTATATATACTGTAAAGAAACTCCAACGAGAAAAAACTTCTTGTCGACCAGGCAGTCGTGTGGTCTGAGGCGTTAGACCAGAGACTTGAAGGGATAGACAGACACAGAAATTAGGGATTTCCGGAGATAAGCCCAGACTGAATCTAGGCACTGGTTGTCAATTGATTCGAGTAAAACAATACGATAACTATATTGTAATATTCTGTAAGTTCTGAGCAAATAAATGTATAGTGGCAATCAACCATGCATTCTTCCCAATATAGGCATTTATAAAATAAGCAGTTGCTGCATAACGTATACAACTTAAACCTAATGTTTACCCAACATACAGTACATTTGATGCATATGAAGATGCGAACTTTTCGACGGAACTCTACAACAAACCTGCATTCATTCAACAAGCAACATCTATCAGCTGAAACCTTTGTGTATAAAAGAACAGCCAACTGTTTAACGAAGAGGTTACTGTTGAACAGCAATATCGACTAGTCATTATCAGTAATAAGAAAACAAGATTTGTCGAGGGAAGTACAAAGGAAAGACCTGATTTCCATATTTCTTCCACTTTACTAGCTCTAACAGAAATAGGTGGAAGGCGGAAAATCATGGTTATGTCTCGCCATTGTTTATTTTCACGTAACATATGTTCACGACTGCACCAAAGGTCACACAAATGTATGACAAAAAAAAAACCTCCATAACATGAAATACACTTTTCCAGCAGTTAAAAAGTTGCCAGTATTGCACGTGCAGACACGTGACCACGAACAGTCCACAGGTTTTTATTTTTACAGAGAATTTTTCAAAAAGGATCTGAGGTGTCTCAAATCTGCAACGGATGATACGAGGAGACATATATGAAGGTCAATTGTTTCTTCAAATAAATTGATAACTATAGACGCTTCCTTATCATACAAGTTTCTCTATCTCAAGATTTTTAAAATTAAACCTTCTACTTGTTTCCAGTACCAATAATTCTAACTTGTTTTCCAGGGTCGCATGACCAGACCACCACCATCCGTGGATTGCTGAAATCGCAGTTGTCAAACATGATACAAATCGTAAAAATACATAGCACAGATATTTTTTCATTTTTGTACGACGTCCTCTTCGCCAGAAGACATATATAGTCCTCTACTTAGTCAACTAGGTAACAACTAACATTTAACACTACTGAAGACCTGACAGAGATAGCGATAAGCAACAACTCAGGGGGGCTTTTCAAAGCAAAGGTTCAAATGCCGCCTGCTTTGTGCTTCCTAACAGACAGCAAGACCAGTTCTTCACTTGACATTGGATAAGACAAATTTCTTCCTTCATATTTCCTCTGTGCGGACACGTGTGCGGGAAGAAAAAAAATCATGTCGGGCCGAGACCAAGACGGAAGGAAAAAATCCTCAAAATTCGTTAAATTTTCGCGATGTGTAATTATCAGGAATTACCGACTATTCGCGAATTCTCGGTCTATCAAGGATTCCCGATCCGCTCTATCGGGAATTATCGACCCCTCCGGAATTCCCAACCCTTTGGGAGCTCCCGATTCATGAGTATCCGAAAATCGGTACCGAACTTCTCAAAAGTCGAGAGGGGTACGATAATCTTTTCCCGATTCTCCTACCGAAATTTCGGATACCCCATTAATTGAAACAAAAGGAACATGATTCGCTGTTGCATTAGATCACCATTTTGGACTGTGACGAGTGACCTTGACCACCTTCACACTACCGCGTCACCCACAGCATTGTCTGAGCCCTCAGCGCAAAAATACAGTAACATTATCCACTATAACACCAATGCTCAAATATACATTTTTTAAATATGTCAGAGTTAAATTAGCAAACCTTGAATATATACTACAAACGAAGGAAATATTTTTAATAATCTATAAAACCAAAATCGTTAAAGAAACAGTTATTCTATTTACGTAGGTAGGATAACCTTTGAATCTTTACAGTTTTTCTGACGTTCTGCTGTTGTCACGTGACCAGTTGAACAAGGTGGTATCCTAGCCTCGTAAGAAAGACGTTCTGTGTGCTTGAAATAACCAGCTTCGTCACTATCTTACAGCGGAATTTTTATAAGCCCTGAAGAAGATTATTCACAATTGATGTAAAACAATTAAAGTACCGAATATTTGTCTGAAAGGAAAATTTGGATGAAAATATTTTCGCGAGACGTGATTTGCAACACAACAGACATTCATGTTGTTTGGCAATCCATTCGAATGTAATACTCAATGATCTCTCTTCTTGCGTTCAACGAAGACGCAGTGTTCGTTCTTCCACTTTCTGTAAAATACACAATATTAAGTAAGGCGTCATTCGATCTGTTGCATATGTTGAGAGAGATACGCTTGTGAATGTTTTTAGGAAAGGAGCACTGCGCATAAGGGCCGATTCTAATGAAATTTTGTATGTAATAACTAGACTATATGAGAGTTTCAATAAGGCAAATCTCTTGCGCATACCACTTCCGGTTATCATGGAAAGCGTGTCCAAAAATTACAACTTCCAGATTTTAATTTCTATAGTGTTTTTCCAAATAAATTGTAATATCTCAAGAAAGGTGTAATCTTTCAAATCCAAATTTCGTATGGAAAGTACTAATATAATGAGCATGTTACAGTGTAAACCAAAATATCATATATTTAACCGTTTTGGAGATAAAAATTAATTTTCTTATGAAAACATTCAATTTTCATGATAAAAATGCTAGTTACAAAACGACACTTCGCTCAAATTATCTCCATATAATGTAAAAGAACATATTCAGAAATCATTTTGTAACTGATGGGGGTTGATTAGAAGAAACATTTTATACTCTAAAGATGTATTCTTGCGGATTCAAATATTTATAGTGTTGTTCAAAATAAATTCTGATATCTTGGGAATGGCGTAAGTTATCAACTCCAAATCTCGTATGACAAGAACAAATATAAGGAACATGTTACAGTGTAAACTGAAAGACCATACTTCGCTCAAATAATCACCATGCAATGTAGAAGAACATATTCAAAAATAATTTTGCAGTTGATGAATGCTTACGGCTACAAAAAACATTTTAAGTAGTTATATAGTGTAGGTATTACATGCAAAAATTTCATTAGAATCGGTTCAGGGGCAGAAAACGGCCCTTATGCGCAGTACTCTTTAAGCAATCGTCTTGGCACCGGAAATTTTGAAAAAAATTCATTGTCGACCTAATTTTAATTGCTCTAATTGCATGTGTATTTTTTAAATTATTAGTAATAAAATTAATATCCCACGTAGCAAACAGGAGCACTGAGTGTAATGAATATTATACACAGTAGGTAGTGTCTATGTGAGTTGTCTATTTTGGTAGTGTTCAGCTCTCGTTTTCGAGATGTGTTAGTGAGTAGAAGTTTACCGTGCGGAACAATGCACCTTTTGATAAATTAAGGACAATTTATAATAATTTTTGTTGGAGCCTTAGATGTTATTTTGAACTCAAATAATATTACCACCATCTAGAGAAAACAATTTTCACATTTTTTATACTTGTCAGCAGTAATATTGTCTGCTTGTGCTAATTCATACAAGTGAAAATTAATATTTAACTGAAACTTTTCAATAATTGTTGCTCAAATAGTTGTTTCTTGTTCATTAATAAACGTTAATGTAACAAGTGTCACGTACTCTCATGTACTTGTAATTGATAGAATCTAAAAATAAACTGAGTGACATCACAGCGGACTTGGCCTATCGGATTGCTGTATTACATTCATCAAGAAAGGGTTACGGGGCTAGTGTAACCCCCTCTACGATTTAATAGCAGCATATCTTATTTTCATATCAACAGTCCGCTACTTCATTTGGACAACATTCCAAAAATGATTTTTGCTGAATCCCGCATTGATATTTGTGGCGTCTTCCTAATGACCTTAAGTACTTTGTTGTCTAACATTTTTATCTTTTGTTGCTCTTGGTCTTTTACTTGTTGTTTGAGTTCTGGTAAGCTTATAACATATTGAACACAGATCTTATAACATCTTGATGTTATCACCACCTTTGCTATAAAAGTGGAAAGCTTATGTTTATTTGCTCTCCAGGCCTGTAAAATTTGGACGTTACTTCTTCAAGTCTAGAAGTTTTTCTCTCCAACATCAATACCTAGAAAAAGAAATATACCGTGAATTAACTGTTTAGAATTTTCTCTTTTAAATCACAGAATCCAAGTTTACATTCAACAAACAAGTTAAGAGTAAATGACGTGGTAATGATGTGCAAAACTTTTTGAGACAAGTTGTACTTATATAGACAATTTTCTTCTGATATAAGAATCAATCAAATTTGGGTAATTAAGACAATGGTCTTTCTCGACTACGTCACGCACCCTTGTTTCAGACTGATCATATCACACACATTATATGCTAGGTGTTTACGTCGATTATAATAAGTCGAAGAAAGTAATACATTTGTTTGCCAGTAATGAATGTACAAGCCATTTGAGACGACTATTTAACAAAAGGCGTAGCAAGAAATTTTCCCAAGGGGAGGCAATATTAAGGACACACACACAAATATATATATGCTGCGACCTCCTGAGTAACATAGTCGGTCGGTAGCGCGCTCGACTTCAGTGTCAGCGGTCTCGGATTCGATTCCCGTTGGGGGCTCAAAATTTCGGTGTTCACCCAGCATCGTGAGGACAATTGGGGAACCGCTGTGAATAAAATACAGTGGCGATCACATTTAAGCGCTTCGGCTCTCCTCTAACAAGACGTCTGATCAGAGTGGGAGCAGTAGACCAATTCCTTTCCCCGGGTAAGACCTCATCCTTTAGTGGATTGAATTGTGGCTGTAAATTATATATATATATATATATATATATATATATATATATATATATAATTTATGAAGTGTGTTCAAAAATTCACTGTGAAAACTCTAGGAATTAAAAGTTCTCACCAAAATAAGGAAAAATGTGTATTTGTAATTGAACGAATTGTTTCGGAGCTAGTGGAATTTTAAGTTTAGTCCTGGATATTTCCAAAACCATTAACAGTAGAACTGCGAGGGCAAGGTAACCCTAAATACTTTTAACATGCTCTATCCAAAAATGTATATTTCGAAATTGTGCGATAGCTGCCCAAAGGATTCCCCAAAGGAACTAGAGGATTCCCAGAAATTCTCTAAAATAAAGCTAGCCCCAAATGTGCATGAATTTTACGACTTTCCAACAGGTAAACATAATTCGTTTGCGTCAAGTCGATATCTCAAACAGATTCCATTTCCTTGATTTATTTGTTATGAATGAGAGAGAATGTCACTGCAAACCTGGATGGCGATGATTAATCATGTAAACAGTGCAGTATAGGGTAATAAACGACCGCAGTGGTTAAATGGTCACAAGTCATGAGTTAGAACTGGAGTTCGGCGTTTGAGTCCAGGCTGGGAATCAACTTTGTGTAATTTGAAAGCAGAAAACAAAAATTAATAGCAGAGAGATGGGATAAGTTTGTTAGTTACCAAAAATACCCATAAATACAAAGTCTATACTTTCTTTTTGGTAGAAATCATGAGAAGGGCATGTCACAGATAGAAATCATGAGAAGGGACTGTCACAGGCTTATAATTAATTATGAATGAAAAAGGACAGAAATAAGAGACGTTTGAATTCAGTTGACATAACATGCACATTATTCCAAACACATTTACGTCTGATCGTTCTCTTGGATTTGTACGCTTGGATTTTGGAATCTGAACATGTTAAATTGTGCCTATTCATCACTATAAAACAAGGATTAAACGAGAATGATGATGTGTGATTGCGTTTTACGTTGAAAGTTCAGGTATTGAAATTTGGAGCAAGAAAATCTGATGGAAGATTCGTGTAATTCCAAAATAACAGGTTCTAAATAATTTTAATTTTGTGAAAAACTAAATAATAATAAAAAAGAAACATACCATTCGTGGTGGCATAAAAGCAGATATGTAAAGTTTTTTAATCTTTTCACAGAGACTATTACTTAAAATAATTCTTTGAAGATTAGGGAGATAAAATGATTTTTAATAGGCAGCAATGTTCAAACCAAAACATTAATCATGTAATGGTCCAGAAGAATAAAGATTTTCGTGAGTAAATGTTGGGTTCAATTAGTTAGTTATTTTTAAGTGTCTTACTAGAAATACTTTCGTTTCACGGGGATGTAGATAGCCGAAACCGTTTTGAACGGAGGTTGTTTACTAGATACCATGCATTTGCCTAATGCATTCAATCGATATAAGGCTATTCCTTCCCTTGGAAAATTGATGGACGGCAAAAATTCTCCTCCAGACTTGTTCTGGACTTAGGCATAACTGCCTTCTCTGCAATGCAATCTAAAGGACAACCATATGAATGCTTCGTGTTTCTGTTCAGTTTTATATTTCGGCTACTTCCACGCGTTTAACATAAAACTGCTCATTTTTACACTGCAACTCACCGCTATACGATCCAGTAATGACAGCCTCTCTCAAGTTCTAAAGAAATAAACTTAGGATTCAAGCAACGACGCATGATAGTTTCTTTCAAAACGTCCAAATTATTTAGAATCTGTTATTTGTTAATTACACGAATCTTCCTTCAGAATTTCTTCCTATAAATCTCAGTACCTGAACTTTCAACTTAAAACGCAACCACACTTCACCATTGTTGTTTAATCTTTTTTTTTCGTAATGAATAGGCAGGTTCTCAATATGTTCAGATTCCAAAATCCAAACGTACAGATCCAGGAGGACTATCAGACGTATATGTGTTTGGAATATTGTGCACGTTATGTCAACTGAATTCAAACGTCTCTTATTTCTTTCTTTTTCATACATAATTAATTATAAGTCTCTGACATTCCCTTGTGACATGATTTCCACCAAAACAACAACAACAACAACAAGAACTTTGTGTTTATGGTTCGTGTTGGTAACTAAGAACCTTATCCAATTTCTCTGTTATTAAGGTTTTGTTTTGTGCTTTCAAATTACACAAAGTTGGTTCCCAGCCGGAACTCAAACGCGGAACTCCAGTTGTGACTCTAATCTGACACCTGCGACCACTTGACCACTGCGGGCGTTTATTATCCTACACTGCACTGCTTACATGATTAATCATCGCCATCCAGGTTTACAATGACATTCTCTCTCATTGATAACAAATAAATCAAGAGTTCGTTGAATGTATTGCATTTCGGAGAATACCTCTGACTACTTTTGGTTATGCAACGACGCATTTTTTTTTTACAAAAAATTTACTCTAGAATGGAGTATGTTTGAGATATCTACTTGGCGTAAATGAATTATAATTACCTGCTGCAAAGTCGTCAAATTCATGCACATTTCGGCCTAGCTTTACTTCAGAGAATGTCTGGGAATCTTCTAGTTCCTATAGGGAATCGCTTGCCCAGCCATCGTACAATTTCAAAGCAGGGATTTTTGGATAGAGTAGGTTGCAAGTCTTTCAGGTTACCTTGTCCCCAAAGTTCTACTGTTAATGGTATTGGAAATATCAAGCTCTAGATTTAATTTTTACAAAGACGCGTTTTTATCTTGTTTTGATGAGAACTTTTCGTTTCTAGAGTTTTGACAATGAATTTTTGTCCACCTTGTATATATGTATCACCATCATTATCATATTCAGCCGTTTTCTGTCCACGGCTGGATGAAGGCCTTCGCTTTTCTTTCCACATATCACGGTCTGATATATATATGTGTGTGTGAGTGTTACTGTTTAACTGAAGGCGAAATCTTCCAGGCGCCTATAGATACTTCCCGAAATCTTATTTCCTTCCTATTTTCTAATTGAGAACTTGCTAATAGCTTACTGAACGATATATAATTATTTAAAACATAAAATGAAATTGAAATAATCATAATTTTCAAATAATCAAAATGGAACATGAACTCAGAAAAATAAACCTTTAACAGTTACTTATCAGCAACACCAGACAGTATCATATATAACAACTTTGAATAGTCAGGATCATCAAATGTCTTCCTATCTGGCGTGTTAGAACTCGTTGTTCCTTAGTCATTACAATGGAAATTAATGCATTGTGATTGAACGGCTATGAGATAATTTGAAGTCTTAAAAACAGAGATGACATAACATTGTCAGACATTGATGAGTTTCAATATTCAGGTAAAGTTGAAACGGTTTTTTCTGTTAATGACATTGCTCTGCCGCTCGAAATTTCCTCATTCAGCTACAGATGAAGTATCTCGAAAAAACTAAACAGGTCAATAGAAATGCAACCAGCTTTAGATTCGTTTTGTCCAGTGGCAACTCATTGGAAGAGTATACGTACCCTCTGGTACATGGGGTCCCCGGTTCGATCCTAGTTCGTGCTCTGGTGAACAAACCGTGTGCGTGGGTATTCTTGAAGTCCTCCCGTTTACTCTCACTTTCTTCATTCCACTAATTCTCCTATCTTAATTCATTCGGTTTGAGACAAAGTGGCCTAAAAGACTTCGGAAATTTGAATTCAGATTCGTTTTAAAATCCCTCGCTAATCAAGCACTTTTAGATGTATTTAAAATAATGACCAAATGTAAATCAACAATCGTATGTTAAAAGAACTGTGCTAGATAATGTCTGAGAATATCTATCAAACGAACTAATCCATAACATGAAGATATTTGTTATTGTTTAGAAATTTGGGATCCTGAAATATGTCGTTTTAAGTTACGAACCTTGAAATATCCCTGCTAAAATGTTCTTGATTTGTTCAGTATATTTTGAAAATTGAAGATAGGAGGTGTGAGTATTAAGGTATCATAAGATGATGAACCCGTAATATATTACTTTAAAAGCATGTGCATATAACGATTGACTTAGTCGTGCTTTTTAGAACTTACTTTATAAGTTTGTTTTAATTAGCTGCCTAGAGGAACTGCTATGAACTTGAGGAAGAAGAAAAGTTCAAAGAAAATGTCACACGATGATACCATTCGTCTTTTACTTTCATTTTTTTTCACAATGCTTGTTTTGTGGGTTAAATGATCGTATTTGCAATTACATAGATTAAAATGAATGTGGCAATAAATCAGGAAATGTAAAGCAGAATAGTAAGTACCACGTATGAAATGCACGTAGTGCAAAGAATAAACACATACAACAAATAAACGGAAATAGAATAACAACATTTATAAAATTTGAAATCCAGGGGATGGGCCAAGTGTCCCCTCTTGTCCCCCCTTGCCGACGCACTTGCTATTGAATATGTATTTACTCCAATGTCAGCTTGCGCATTTCCCAAACAATATCGACAATTTAATTCTGCAATAGAATGAGTATTTTTCAAGCCCATCTTGGCTGTCATATTTGCCGCAGAAAATGACAAATGCTTATTTGCTGACAGAAATTATCTGCACGTGTTCATTACTATACAAATATCAGAAAACATGATAACAATATATACGATTGTCGTATAATCCCCAATAACCTTTATAACTATTATCTATAATTAATCAAGTATTAAATGTTCGTAAATAATGACTTTAGCATTTTAATTAAGACATCTGATAACCAAGATAAGGAGAATACATTCGCTCAAGAATATTCATCTGTTCAAGACTTGGTGTGATAATTGCGTTCCCTTAACTCGTAAAACTATTTTTTGTTTTAATTTTGCTACTAAACTTTTATAGGATACATTGGTGTATACAGGGAGGTAACGAAAATATATAATAATTAGAAAAAACTTTGATGCATGCTTAGAATTTTAAGAACTTATTTTGGGGTTTTGAAGCAATGTACGAGTAATTGTGTGTGCAAATGTACACTTTAAAGTAGATTCCACAACTATTTGAAATCTAAGACATGTTAATAGTGTAAGTTGTTGAGAGAAGTGTGGCGGTTAATAATCCTTATTTTTTTGACAAAAAACACACGTTTATCGTGGGAGAAAAATGCAAAGTATGCGCCATTGCTAGTAACACATTTGCCCCATCTCTCTGGCGATTTTTGGATGCCGTCCAAGAAAAATCGTATGAGGTGGTCCAGTCATGAAGTCATTTTTCTACATCTCCGTAATCCTTAAAGTGTTGCATGTAAAGTGCGTGATAGCGGTGAGACATTGATGAAAACCCGTGGTAGTCGTAAGGGCCTGGTAAGTACTTACGGCGGGTGGGACAAGAGTTCCCAGCCAAGTGCAGAAATGGTGTCATTGACCGCTTTCACTGTGCGTGGTGGTTTATTGTTGTGCTGCCAAATAACTTGTAGCCTATTCTCGTCGCCTCTCGATCAATACATAGTTAAAATTGATCATTAGTTGATATTAGCAAACGGTATTAACCGTTGCACCTAGGGATGATAATACACGACACCCTTTTCTGATCCTACCAAATGCACAGCGTTGTCTTCTTTCCAAAGCGATTTGGTCTTGTGGTCGATGTTGATGATTGTCCTAAGTCAACCCACGATTTTCTATGTTTTGAGTTATCAAAATATATCCATTTGTCTTCTCCAGGAACGATCCGATGCGAAAAAACCTTTTTGATGCCAAGAAAGCAAAACTTCGCACAACGTTTTTCGCTTTTCCATCTGTCTGTCGTTCAGCTCATGTGGTACTCATTTTCCTGCCTTCTGGATCTTTCTCGTGGCATGCAGACGAACATAAATGCTTCGGTGTCATTTTTTGTTGAGTTTGCGTATCGTCTTCGTCCAGCAGTGCTTGCAACTCGGTATATTCAATTTTTCTGGTTGACCAGGGCGTTCTTTCTCTTTCAAGTCGAAATCACCACTTTTGAATCGTATTAACCAACGTACACATGCGACTTGCATTGGGACATTGTCACTGTAAGCTTCCACACGTATACGACGGCTTTTACTCGCGCTTTTCTTTTGACTGGGCAAGAAAAGCAGTATTGGATCAAATGCTCTTTATTTGGGTCGAAACTCTACATGTTTACCATACGAAAAATACATGACACCAAGTCGAAATGGTTTACATGAATGACGTTTTGAAAGGTACTGTTCTAGCAACAAAATGACATAACAGATGAGACTGAGAACCAACACTTGTTTCCAGCGCCATCTCTGAAAAAATAATTATTATTCGTAACACCTGGTAAGTGTTAGATATGTTAGAAGTTTATTTTCTGTTATTTGTAAAATGTCTAGATCTGAAAAAGGTTTGGAACCTTTATGAATTCTAGCACCGCGTAAGTTATTAAGATGCCAGAGCTGTCCATTTAGTACCCGCATTGGATTTTTTTAAAATCATAGGTATGACTTAGAACTATGGTTTCACTTTTATTATAGTCCCCTTTAGCAGGTATATACGTCGGAACGACTTTCCGCAGCAGCCCTGCAATTGGTGTATTGAAATGCAGTGCAGTGATGTACTTTTGTTCTAAAACTTTTCCCTTTTAAGGAGGGTGTTTACAATAGTGACAGGAAAAGACCGCAAATGATAAGTCGCCGCGAGTGTGGGGGTGGGGATCACAGGAATATTTTTGTTGACCAAGAATTCCGAGACCAGTGTTCTCCCATGACATGGAGTATTATTGTGATGGAGATCCCTAAAATTGAAAAAAAAATGGGGACAGGAGTTATGGAACGCACTGTATATTTTTTCAACTTTAATTTGACTTATGAACTTACTTGAAATTTAGTTTACTAGAAATAGTGAGACGAGTTATAAAGAATTATAAATGAGTTGTAAATATGACTTATAGCAGGGCATGAATTATCTGTGTAAAAGCAATTTCTTACTGTAATAGTATACACATTGTCTGTACATTAATTCTGATTTTGTTTTTCATTTCAGATTTAACTTTGTCACAAAATGAAGCAAATTCACTTTCTAATCCTGATATTTCACTTCAACATTTGCAGTGACGTAATTCAGGCAACTAACTTGAACAACTTTGTGGACAATTACAATGAAGAAGAAGATTTTGCCCTTGAGTTTTTAAGAGTGATAAATAAGTTTGACTTACTTAGAAGCACCTTTATTGTTTTACGTAATTCGCCTCCAGATAATTTTGATTCAGTTCAAATAAAGTTTATTCAGCAACAATCCCCTGTAATACTTTTAACTACGGAATTCTCGGAGCAGTTCCAGTACATTAGGATTGATAGCTATATTGTTTTTCATAATAATGAAGCCAGTTTTAACGAATCTTTACAAATCATCAAATCGTTATCCTTTTGGAACCCAAGATGTAAATTTTTCATAATAGTATCAAGCAAACCATTGCCGGAACAGTCACAGTACAGCATCTTGAAACAAACACTGACTGAAAAAAATATAAATACCTTGTTAATTTTCAGGGTAGCTAAGTCTAATTTACACAAAATTCATAATACAATACAGCTTGTGATCTATCACCATTCTAACATTCGATCCCTTTCATTGGATGGTAATGAACGTACTGAAACTAAGAAACTCAGATCAATTAGCGAGTTCCTATCTCCAGCAGTGACTAGTAACTTTTATGGTCGCACTATAAGAGCATACAGCGGACATCTATTTCCGTTCGTTTTATGGAAAACATCAAGAAGGTTTCTGGATCCACCAATAAAAGATCCCGTTCTGGTTGGAGGAATTGACACTAAAAGTATACAATTATTCGCAGAGGTCAAAAACATGACCCTAAAATATTTAGATTTTGCTTTACCTGTTAACCATAATACAACATACGATCCTGTTTTTACTCCATTGATTAATGATGAAGCGGATATTATAGTCAACGCTATGCCCTTGTACCTAGGCAATATTGAGGTTGCAGATAACGCTGAAACAATTTTCTTCATGCCTTTTTCCTTTGCTGTACCCAGTGCCAAGGAAATGTCTCTTGGTGTAGCACTGTTAATAGCTTTCGAAACTGACGTTTGGTGTTTAATTGCTTTGGCATTTATCACCACTGAACTATTTTTTAGATTATTGCTCAAAGTGGTAAAGAGAAAAGAATATTTGCTGATGCAACACAATCCCTTTATTTACATACTTTCAGTTTTCTTGCAAATCTCTGTTACTCATCCAAGCATACCATCTCTCAGAATGTTGTTGATTACTTTTACAGTTTATAGTTTAATCATTTGCTCTATATATCAAGGTTACATTGCAAATATTCTTACAGTACCAAAATACTATCCAGAAATAAATACTCTGGAAGGTGTTGATAAAAGTAACCTACCTGTAAGAAGTGTTTTTGTACATGCAGGTATTATTTACAATTCAGATAACCCAGCAATGATAAATATGAAGGAAAGGTACAATGGAGAATACGACGCAGACAGAATGTTGAACGATGTTGCGTACAAGAGAAATGTAGTGTTTTATGAGCCGAGTATTTTCCTAAGTTATAAGATAGTGGATATGAAACTGTTCTCAGAAGGTCATAGTTTAGTACACATTGTGAAACAACATGTTGTGGTGCAATACACTTCATATTTTTGTACAAGGGGCTTTCCATTGATTCCTGAACTGAATCGTTTTGTACCAAAGACAATTGAATTCGGTTTACGTCTAAAATGGGAGAAAGATCTTATGCATGACCTTGAACTAAAGAAAATGAATTGCTCAACGAATGTACAGGAATGTAAATCATTATCATTGGAACGTATTGCTTCCATATTTCTACTATTATCTTTTGCAAGTTTAGCAAGTACTATTTGCTTTGTTGTTGAGTTAGTATTACGGAAAGTAACCTGTACCCAATGTGGAAGTATTATACTTGAACACTAATAATCATGAAAATAACGAAATATGGCTCGATTTAGTTTTAGGGTGAACATGGTACTTTTAACGATCTTCATTTGCTTCTGTGTCAGAATTTAGTGCTGATTATATTCTTCTGACTGGTTATGCAAGGACTGAATAGGATATTTAATCGTGCTTAACTTAAACTAAATTTGTTTCGAAAGTACCGGTACATAACAAAATACTATATACATTTAATATCCAGAGAGGCTTTATTTTCTTTGATGTGTTTAAATTTCATCTAAAATTTTCCCACAAAGAAATGAACTTCAGAGTCCAGTATTATGAAAATCAAAGTAAACGTAGAGGAATGAATTGATTATTGTAAGAATATCTTACTCTAAATTCCAAATTAATTCTCGTGAGTACTACGCCTCCTCGAAACTTTATCTTATGGGTTTAAATGTGGTGTCTTTCACTTTTTGTATTTCTCTGAAAAGTGTAAATTAAAATTCAATTACTTGACAATTATTTTAAGAAGTTGTACTGTATAAAATAACATTATTTTACATAAATAATAAAGCCTAGATCGTAAGCTTGTACAAATTGAACCGATATATTAGAGATATGCTGCCCAACA
>JAGDQP010009016.1:0-60772 GCA_022664845.1 Lepisma saccharinum
CTTTTAAGTAGTGTTCCTATTTACTTAATATCATGTAAGTTCTTTTTACCTTTTAATATGTTGTGCAATATATATAACATAATTAATTTATGTTCTATTGTAATAACAATTAGGATCTATTGTAATAACTGAAAAAAAAAATCGGTACAAAAAATGGAGGTTAGGGAATTGGCGTGGGCAGCTGTAATGTCCGCTCCCCATAACTTCCATTATGTTAAACTTTCAAATACTTTTGCGTTTGAGGGAAAAAAATTCACAATTTGCATTCTCACAATTGCATATACATTTACACATTATTTTGAAAAGTTTAACTCATTGTTTCATTTTCTCATTTTATTGCATTCGAAGAAATATTGAAAAGTTCCATTAAAGTATTGATTTTCGTTTGTTCACTAAATTTTTAGGAGCTCGTCTTATTTTCTTCGAAATTAACAGAAGCAATTTGTTGACTTTTTATTTTTAAGAATCCTTAAGTTACAGCTACTCATTGGGGAGAAGGGTGGCCAATTTCTCTCCCCCCCCCTTTTTTTTTAAAAAAAAAGTAGTTTAACGTTAATGTGTAATATTATTTGAAGATGTCTTATAAAGTTTCTTCACTAGTTCAAATAGCAGTTCTTTGGTTAGCTTACGCTGGTTTTCTTGTCTACTATTAGCCTTTTGTATGGCTCTGTGTCAACTGTATAGTGTTGCAAACGGAAAGTGGCTGATCTTTCGCAGCACACAGGTTGAGAATCACTGGCCCAAGCCTTTATTTAGCTCTTACAGGCATTCATCATCAGTACATCATTATCTTATTAAATGTCGCGGGTCAGAGAAAATGGTTGGTCTTGCACCTGGAAATCAGGGAAAATGATAAAAGTAATTTTGTAAGAGCCCTGTCATATTACCTTATATGCAGATAACCTGTAGTGTCTTATTCTCATCCGAAACGGTCGATTAATTACAAAACTGCTACATACTTTAACTTTGATGCTCATTTAGCATCATTCCCGTTTTCGAATCTATCAAAAGAATTATCGTTTGTTTTCAATATTTTCTAAATCGATACAATAGCTCGAAATACAAACTTTTGGCCATTAACTCTTTTTAGCTTATTTTAATATCTTAGCAAGTAGCCACCTCGGTCGGAGCATAGACGTTTAATAAAACCGTGTTGCGCCATCGAGTACGTATCGTAACGTACGATAGTCTTTCGTTTACGAACTCTATATTCTGTATTTAGAGAATACACAAAGTTTTTTCTTATTTTAAGGTATGCATTTAATTTAATTTAACTCTTTCCAGAAGCCATCCACCAAACTATTCTCACTCTTTATGTAACAAAATAACAAGAAATCATAGCCCACATAGTTTACTTTGTTGGAAAACAGTTTCTAGTAGAATAACCTCTTATGTTTCATTTTCTTTTAGGATAATTTTAATTCTCCGTAAAACATTTTAAGTTCTCGTTTATTTTAAGAAAATATTTCCGGAATTATTGTATTCGTACCAATACAGAAAAAAATATTCATGGACCACCAATGATCGAAATTATTTTAATAGTTACCGTGACATTTTATATTCGTCATTTAATAAAATAATTTTCGATGATTCCGGGAATGCTTCATATTATACCCAAATATCAATACTAACAAGGAGACCGTCAACATTGTCTTGGTGAAACCTACCCTCAAATTTTTGGTACGTGTCGATTACACCAAAATAACATTCCACCACAAAATTTGAGGTGCCAATTCAAAGTGCAAGTGGGCCAAAAAAAAAAAAAATTGTAAAAACCGGAAAATTTTGCTGCCGTAATATGAATCAGGTATGCTATAGTTGGCGAACGGCCTTAGCGCCTTTTTTTCTTGGAATTCCACTACAACAGATGTCCTCTGAACCCTGGATTTTACGACTAACACATGTTGACAGGGTTGTTGTATCGTCACTTTCCCACCCTCGCTGGTGCCTATGTTGCCAAATTCCACTTGTATTCCACCCTTTAAATTGAAATTTTAGAAGTTGATAACTTCTTGTACTGTTTGGTTATGCTATTGGTAGCTGGTGCCAGTGTTGATTAAGTTACATCTGTACTGTTATCTTGCTGAGAGAGAGAGAGAGAGAGAGAGAGAGAGAGAGAGAGAGTGTGTGTGTGTGTGTGTGTGTGTGTGCGCGTGCGCTTGCTTGCTTGCTTGCTTTAATCAATTTATCAAATAAAGAGATTATTTGTTTTTAATTATCAGTTCTCCATGGATAGGATTTTATTACTAATGTAAGGCGGAGAATTTATCCACAATATTTTCCCAGACGTTTACGACTGATAACGAATTTTTTTCTTCTTGAAAGTGAGCATTCAATTCTCGACTTTTTTAATGTATATTTTGAATATAATAAACAACAGCAAGATGGTTCTCCTGAAGCAGACATTCTAGTCTACTAGTTATGAGAAAAACAAATGCAGCCGTATTCATCCCAGGTTCGATCCCAGCGGCCGACCACCCTGACTGAGGTTTCCCAGTTTTTTTGTCACACCAGGCAAATGCCGGGATGGCACCCTTAACATAGGCGCTCGCCGACACTATCTCTCGTACTTTCCCCTCTCCTACCCCGGTCTGAGCTTTAGGTGCTTAATGGCCATAAGTAAAATTCAAATTCAAATGAGATGGGGATAAAATGTCACCTCGATTCAAGGCATAATCCTGGCATTCCTCCGATGTAATGAAAAGGAGTAAACATCTCGGTGAATTTGCGATCATTATATATTTGTTTGATATATAAATAATAAATCACAACCATATACGTTCCACTACTGGATAAGACCTCTCCCCGGAGAGAGGAGATGGTCTACTGCTCCAGGCTCCCACGCTGATCAGACGGGTTGGGAGAGGAGAGCTCTCTGTGATCGCAACTATTTTCTATTCATAGCAACTCCCCAATTGCATCACGATGCTGGGTGGGCACAGTTCCAGACCTACAAGCCTTGAAAAAATTCCTAGGCAGCGCCGGGAATCGAACGTGGGACCCTTCCACCCGTAGTCAGCAACGCTAACTCCTAGACCAGGGGGCTCGGTGAATTTGCGATTATTATATATTTGTTTGATATATATATATCACATGTGTGTATGAGGGAGGAAGAGAGAGAAAGAAAGAAAGAAAGAGAGAGAGAGAGAGAGACGGGGGCTGGGGGATTGCAAGTAGGTTGAAACTAAAAATCGATCTCCATTTCAACAATTTCTTTTGAAATTTTTATGTATTAAATGACCGAATTAAAGCATTTCTTAATAAAAATGGATTTGTTGTCGGAAGCCAGTTACAACGTACAACTTAAACTCCTATGAACACAAGTTGAAAATAAGATAACATAACCTTATAGGCCTTACTGTACATTCCTGCAATACAATTTCTTTGTTGGTGAAAAATAATAGTGCTTTCTTCTTATTTCACCTTTTTTTCTTTTTTCGGAAAGAAATTTGGCAATGATGGAAGGAAAAGCGTGGCATGGCGCGTGGAAAAGTTATGTAGTGGTTGTGGTTAAAGAAGGAGAGAAGGATCTGTGCTTTTCTGGTAGTGGGATGGGGCGAGGTCGCTAAGGTATTTCCGCAAGTTTACACTGGGACAGAGTACTTTGTGGAGAGAAACAGCAGCACCTACTACGTGGAGAATGTAGAAACGAGTCGAGAGAAAAATGTCTGGGACGGGAAATGTACTTTTCAGTGGTCCTAATTTTGTATTCTCTACCTTTGCGCTAAATTCTTGAAATGTACATTTTTTGTTACTTTCCTTTTCTAAAATCACATTAGGAATTTTCTGACTGAGCTAACCGCTTGTCATTTCTAAACTCCAAATTCAAGGAGTATGGATTTTAAAAAAAAGTATTATCTTTCATGTAGCGTGGGGAGAAAATAAAAGGTAGCCAAATTTACTGTTGTAGCAACATGCATATGAACTGATGCAAATAATTCTAGATTGCAGGGGTCCCAGAGATATTGGTGGTAATTTATATCTTTGCAACTACTAGGACTAGAAAGGTGATTGAGGCGTCGTTGGAAAGATCTCGACAAGACGAGTTCGAACCTGTATCATTCATCGGGCTGTTTGCAGGGGCTGTTTCAGATGTAGGGGTGGGGGTCCCAGAGATAGAGGAGGTCAATTTATATCTGAAACTACTAGGGCTATAGGACTAGGAAGATGATTGAGACGTCGTTGGAAAGATCTCGGCAAGATGAGTTAAAACCCGTATTATTCTTCCTGATTACAGGGGCGGATCCCCCTTATTTCAGGGTTTGATTAATTGAATTCTTATTAACGTCTTAAACGAGCTGGTTAGCTTCTAAGAACGGAACTTACAGTTTTTAGTAAAGTAGCCTCCGAACCACTCCGTTCATTACACCCCGGCCGGCGTGAATTGAAAGCGTCACCACGCGCAATAAAAGCCAGCGCGCTAAGCTCTTGGCTACGGAGGGGGGGGGGAGGGGGGGCACCGTTATTTCAAAGACACACTACATATAATGACGCCTTAAATTATACTAATTCTGCATGAAATTGAATTTCGGGGTCTTGCAACCCCCGGACCACTTTTATACGCCCCTGATTGAAATGTATCTTGATATGTAATGTTCCGTAACCACTAGTTGGTTCAACCTGCGATAATTGCATAAAATAGGTTTCGATAGTTATGAACTACACTAACACAGTGATTACACGCGACTCCCACCCGTGTTGGGTGTCACCACCTAATTCTCGATAACCCCCACCCCTCCAACTTTAAATTTTTTGTGGTCAAAAAATCCCAAATCCGAAGTCACCAAAGTTATTAGGAAGCTGTACTTATTTCTATTATTAGATATTGTTTGCAAATAGATTACAGAACGGTAGCCAGTTTATTATTTAAATAAGATTTGCTTTATTATGCTTTCTGAGGATAAATCCTTAAATTATACAATCGTTGCAATAATCAATAAAAATTCATGCAGCGACAGATTCGTGTTCCAAAAGTCAAAACTTGTTGTCAAGAAAGCTACGTACATTGTCTAAATCAAATCATTCTTGTCTTCTTTTGTTTTATTGTCGCGTGACTATTTTCTCACTCAATTTCCCTAATAATGACAGTTCTGAGGAATCAAAGGATGGAGGGGGGGGGGGGTTGTAGACAGCACGTATGGATTGCCGCAGAAGAAAGATAATGATATTCCTTTGTTGGTTAGGTTATTCCGCTTGGTTTTCTTGCATGATGAAATAAATTGTAATGATTTATGTTTGTAACAGCTTAAAGAGGAAAAGTAGCTTCTAGATTTTCTAGTCTTCTTCGAAAATATTTCTTCATTTTGGTGAATACGATTTCTTTGGAATTCTACAAACTTTTCAAGTCGGTTTTGTGTTTTCATGATTTAATAAAACACCACAAGTCTATCCGTCAATGAATAATATATATTTTATTGTTTGTCTTTATTTTGTTTTCTTTTTTGATATATATAACCATTTTCAACCACATTATTCATTACATTTCTCACTTTAAAGAGAGATGCTACCATTTAAGATTTTCACAGCTTGAAAAAAATATAGTAAATATTCATCATGTATTTAGTGAGCAATTATCATTTGCTACCTAACTTGGAATACCATAGTTGTGTGTTATCTTTTATTTTTAATGGAGAAATACTATGGTATTATGCACATTTATCCTTTGCAAAGAATTATGTCATTATAATGCATTGTGTGCTCTTGTGTTGGTAAATAAAGAAGCTACGTAAGATATTTGAAGGGTGAATTGCAGTTTCACAAAAATTAAGATCTTAACACCATCTGTTGCCCTTCAGTAGTACTTTCAGATGAACTTGCCATTTGGCGAGGGAATGTATTTTTTACAGAGTAAATGCGTAAAGAAAATAAATGTTAACAAGAACCTGCATACAGAAATGAATGTTTAAAACGCTTCTCCTGAAAACTTCGTAAAATGTCAATGAGCCTCTTCTTTTCCTGTACTCTTCATTTATTTCGTGAAACCACCACAAGAATATATTGAAACACCAATAAACATTAAACCAATAGTATCAAGTGGCCTTCGAAACGATCCCAGCAGCCGCCTATTGTGACTGAGGCTTTTGTAGGGTTTTTCGTCAATCACACCAGGTAAATATCGGGATAATACCTACTAACTAGATCCTGGACGACTAAATTCCAATATCCTCTCCCCCACCCTATGACGGCCTTAAAATAAATTCAAAAAACAGAAATAAAGCAATAATATTTTGTTAACAATAATTCAGTTGTGTGCTACTGAATCTACAAAGAAGGATTATCAAGTAACATATGATGATGATAGTGGCCTGCTCTAAGACGGTATGCAAATAACAAACAGATAAATAATAAAGTACCATTGTTGCTTTTCTGTTATTACTGGATTACTAAGGGAAAGCACTATTTTCTCAGTCGCTTTATAACAACGTATACAGGGTTCCTACGGTCATGGAAAGTCCTTGAAAATCATGGAAAAATGACATACCCTCTTTGAATATCATGGAAAACCAGCATGGGTTTTGAAAAGTTGACTGACAAAGGAAGCGTACAGTGCGTGGTTGGAACGAACTAACGTTGTTTCTCAAGCTTGTTATAAAGTATCCAAAAAAAACTTTAAGCGTATCGGATATGTGCGAAGCGGCGTTGGTGAACCATATGCGCGATATTAAACTAAGCACCTAGTTTCTGAGAAATGCAGTTCAGAGGCTTCGAATGGAAGATGCTGCTTGCTGCAAATATCCATGGATGGATATTCTTTAAACTGTAAGCTATATCGTGCGATTGAAAGAGAATGGAAAAATGACTTAAGAACTCGTTAATATGGGAGTGAATGGAAAAAAAAAATGACTTGTGAACTCATTAATATAGGAAGTTGCGGACTACTCATTATCATCAGTGCATTCAAACGTGGGGCAGATGAAAGTTGCTGGAAAGTGGACGAGTTCTTGGTGGCACTCTACATATTATTTAAGGACACTCCAGCGCGCAGTGAAGACTGCGAGGATAACAAAGACAGAAATTTTCCAACTGAAATTTTGTCAACATAGGTGGCTGGAAAACTTTCCTGTGAGTGATGGTGCAATAGAAATGTTCGAGCACATTGAGAAATATGTGCGAGCTGTGGAGAAGGGTGATGCTCCAAATCCTATAGAAGTCATTTGAAACTGCGAAATCGTGTAAAGATCCACTGTCAAAAGCAAAGTTGGCATCCTTCAAGTCTGTTGCTTCTGAAGTTACCCGGCGTCGGGCAGTGGCGCCCCCCTCGCCCAGTCAGTTTTACTGGCTGCAATCAGCCCTGGCAGCTGCCAACATTGTTGCTGCCTATGGGAAGTCCAACAGTAGGGCCAGAGGGCTTCTCTGTTGAGAATTCTACTTCCCACTTGCGTAGGGGATTGGTGACCTCATCGCAGGTATACGGACCGCAACGTGATGCAAACCATCACATAGCCCGAGCAGCAGACCACCGCTGCTCGTATTGGCGTAGGGGATTGGCGACCTTATCGCAAGTCTACGGACGGCAACGTGATGCATCATCACATAGCCCGGGCAGCAGACCACCGCTGCTCGTATACGGCATAGGGAATTGGCGACCCCATCGTCCAGCCGGCTTATGCTTGTTCCAATCAGCCAACAACGGCGTATGGAATTGGCGACCATCGTCCAGCCGACTTTTGCTAGCAGCAATCAGCCCTAGCAACTAAACACCTACGCTGCTTGAAAGTAGGACCAGCAGAGAGGATTTCATTTACTTTAACCTCATTGTCATCCACAGATGCTTCATTATTTCATCTCCTCTTGTGCTGCGACTTACGCCTCCACGCAATGTCAAAGGATGTGTTATGGATGTAATTTCATTGACGCTGGCTCTTGGGACCCGAGGAAAGGGGCGGAACCATTGGATAGCGTCTAGTTCTTAACAGCAGATTCTTGGATGGTCTAGCTCGTTGAGGCTGGGAAGTGCGCCATTGGGGAGCTCTTCGGACCTTTGGTCTCGCCAACACTGTGGGGAGATGGTATACCAAGTATCCATCAGTCGGGAGTGCAAGTGATTTCGACGCCAAGTCATTTGACTTCGCCTCGATTTCCAGCTTGCTGACTAGGGTGGACGGAGAAGTGTGGGCATTTACGGCTTTCTTTCACCATGGCTCCACCACATCCTAATAAGTCGCCTTCGCAGAAAGAAAGTGACAGAATGAAGAGAAAGTCACTGGTGCAAGTAAGAAGGCGCATAGCAAATGAATCAACCAGTGACAAAGAAGAGAAAATAGAAGTAGAGAAACAGACAAGTATCGAACCGAATATCACGCGATATATTGTAATTAAAGTTAAGAATGAAACAGAAAATCCAGGTGGTTTGAAATCCCTTTCATTATTCAAAGGCAGCTTGCTCATGTTGCAGGCGAGCTAAAACATGTTAAAAAGCTTAGCAACGGCACACTCTTAATGGAGACGCGTACTGATAAACAAATAACTAATCTCCTGAAATTGAAGTCACTAGGACAGTTTCAAGTTCAAGTTGAACCAGACTGTCAACTGAACTTTAGTCAGGGCGTAATTTCTTGTTGGGACTCGCAAGATGTCCTTGAAGAGGAGATTAAGAGTGAACTTGCCAGCCAAGGTGTCGTCAATGTTCGACGCATTAAAACAAGAAAGAGTGGCGAACTCCAACCCACGAGCTCGCTAATTTTGACGTTTGCCGCACCTCAGCTTCCTAGGGACGTGAAGGCAGCTTTCTATTGCTTACCTGTCCGTCCTTATATACCGAGTTCGCTCCGCTGTTTTAAATGTCAGCACTATGGACACACCAGCACGTCGTGTAATGCGACCAATGCTGTATGTGTAATATGCGGTACCAGCAGCTATGGTGCAGATCCTTGCACGTCACTGAAGCCTCAGTGTGTTAACTGCAAGGGTGAGCATACGGCCTGGTCGCGTGACTGTCCGGTATTCAAAGAGAAAAAACAAATTAGAGAGCTGATGGTGATTAAGAAAATATCTGCAGGTGATGCAAAACGTCGAGTAAGAGTGTCTCAACGCACCCTTCCATCTAGTGCGTTTTCCACAGTCGCATCAAGACTACCAGTTAAAACTGTCTCGGTTGGCACCCAGACAGTTGATTTGATGACAGTTGACAAACTGAGAGACCTCCAACTGACAAATCTAGTAAAAGCCGCCAATCCTCACCACCACATCAAGTTCCGCTGACGCCTCCTGAGAGGAAAATCGTCCCTAAGGAGTCTTCTAAAACTCCACGAGATGTACCTAGTGTTCGTGCTGGTAATATTTCAAAATCCAGTCGTATGTCCCCAGTAATATCGAGCATAAAGAGACTCATTACTGTTCTGGCTACTCAATTAACTCTGCAGGCTCTACCTGCGCTGAACGAGCCGAGTTCATCCCTAACATCAGATATGATTGAGGACGATCTGATGGACTCGGACTTTACTGTAGTCGGAAAGGGTGGGAAATTTAAACCTAGACTTAAAAGGTGATATTTTTATTGATCTTCATCCCAATGGCTATGCTCCAATGGAATCTTAACGGATTTCATTCCCACTATGAAGAACTGCAAATCTTGCTATCTGATATTTGCCCTGTTATAGTCTGTTTTCAGGAGACAAAATTTAAAACAACTGAATCTGTGCTCTTGAAGAACTTTACACTGTATCGCACAAATTTTCCAACTGATGGTCGCGCATGTGGCAGTTGCAATTGGTATTGTTGACACGCTGTATTCAACACCTGTCCACAATGCTACGAACCTACAAGCGGTTGCTGTTCGCGTTCACCTTGAGCAGCATGTTACAATCCTGAATTTGTACATCACAAGGGAACAAGACTTTACGCTCCTTGACCTCCAGAATCTTTTGCAGCAGTTACTCCACCTGTAATTTTAGTTGGAGATTTTAATTCCTATAACGTTATTTGGGGTAGTGTTCGTACAGGTGTCCGTGGGTGGTGGAAGGATGAGCTCGAACTAGCACGGCGACGGCGCAGTCGCGCTCTACGGGTGTTCAATCGATATCTTACAGTGGCAAATTTAAATGCAGTTCGACAGTCACAAGCTTATATTCGACGTCTCATGAAACAAACTCTGCGTACATCCTTTCGTGAATACGTATCTTCCATTAATTCACAAACGCCAATCCGAGACGTGTGGGAACGGGTCAGACGTTTGCAAGGCAACTGTCGCTCCGAGCCATTGACTGTTCTGAAGCACAACAATGTCTTGCATACTGACCCAGAAGAGATAGCTAATCTTCTTGGAGCATCCTTCGCAGCAATATCCAGCTCTAAGCACTATAGTGCTAATTTCGTAAACGTTAAGCGACATGCAGAGATAATACTTCTACGCTTCCACTGTAATAATTTTGAATCATATAATGTCTCTTTCACCAAGTGGGAACTTGAAACTGCCTTGCGGGATGTTAGAAATACATCCCGTGTACTGGATGACATTCACTATGAAATGCTGCGACACCTTCCCTCCCAAGAAAAGGTTTTCTTCCTAAACCTCTATAATCAGATCTGGAAGACTGATAGCTTCCCTGCTAGTTGGCGAGAAGCTATTGTAATCCCCATTCTGAAACCTGACAAAGATAAACTAAACCCCACAAGTTACGGGCCCATTACTCTCACTAGCTGCGTATGCAAGCTATTTGAGAGAATGATAAACCGACGCCTAATGTGGTACTTGGAGCATAACAACTTGCTTTCTAATGATCAGTGTGACTTTCGCCAATATCGATCAACTGTCGACCATCTTGTCAGGTTAGAGTCTATTGTTCAGAATGCATTCCTCCGGAATGAACACGTTCTTACTGTGTTCTTCGATTTAGAGAAGGCCTATGATAAATTTCATGACTGGGGTATTAGGGGCCACATGGTCCATTTTATATTAAATTTCTTACCTTACCGTTATTTTCGTGTCCGTGTTAGTGATCGTTTCTCAGAGCGTTATTTAGAGGAGAATGGCTTACCTCAAGGGAGTGTGCTGAGCGTAACATTGTTCGCTATTGCAGTGAATAGTGTTATGGCTTGTATTCTCCCTCCTGTGCAAGGTCTTTTATATGTTGACGATTGTCTGTAAATCTGCGAATATCAACCTCGCAGCACGGCAGATCCAGCTGACGCTTAACCGTCTTGTCGACTTTCCACACCAGACTGGCTTTCGTTTTTCACCTACGAAGACAGTCTGTGCACACTTATATTAACGTAAACGAAATTGTTTTGTGGATCCGGACCTCTTCCTTGGAAACAGACAACTGCAGTTCGTCGAGGAGGTACGATACCTTGGTCTACTATTTGACATGAAGTTAAATTGGCGTAGTCACCTTCGCCAAATTAAAATTTCCTGTACCAGAGCTCTGAATTTGTTACGTGTTTTAAGTCACCCCACTTGGGGTACTGATCGTACAACCTTGTTGCGCCTTTATCGCGCACTCATGTTATCTAAACTTAATTATGGTTGTCACGTTTATTCTTCTGCACGATTTTCTGCCTTACATACGCTCGATAGTGTCCATCATGCTGGAATTCGACTCTCCACTAGTGCTTATCGCACAAGTCCTGTGATCAGTCTTTGTGTTGATGCCGCTGAACCACCGCTCGAGATCCATAGGATGTACCATGTGCTGAGCTACTTTGCTAAGATATCATCTTTGGCACGCCACCCAGCACATAACTTAGTCGTATACCCAGTCCAACAAGCCCTATATGAACGCCGTGGTCACGCTACATCCACTTGGCATCCGAGCATCAGAGTTGGAGAATCTGTCTGCCCTGTCCGTTTTAGTCTCCGTCCCCCGTGGACACTTGCTCTCCCACGGCTTGATATCTCTTTATCCAGTCTAAAAAAATCGGAGACATCCATGATTGATTCCAGCAACATTTTCGAGCGTTGCAAAGTCAGTACCCGCGTTTTATCTCTGTTTTTACCGATGGGTCTAAATCAAATGAATCTGTTGGATGCGCGTTTGTTGTAGATGGGGAAGTGTTATGGCTTGTCACCAGCTTGAAGCCCACCAATTTTGTCTTAATCCCAAAGCCAGTATTTTTACTGCTGAGCTATATGCTCTTTTAAAGGTTTTGGATTTTAGTCTTGGTCGTGGTTTCAACCGCATCCTTGTCTGTACAGATTCGAAGAGTGTTGTTCAAAGCCTCGACAATATGTATTCGAAACATCCGCTCGTGCAAGATATCCTATGTAAGACACACGCCATCTGATCTGCTGGTGAGGTTGTCTTCGTGGATACCAAGTCATGTTCGTATCCATGGTAATGAATTGGCAGATGAAGCTGCTCGTGAGGCCTCTTTAGGAGCTAACATTGATATTCAGCATGTCCCATTTCAGGACATGTTAATATATTGTAGGCAAGTTACACGGAATGAATGGCAGCGACGATGGGATGACGTTGCTGTTAATAAATTGAAATAAATTAAGGTAACTGTTGCTCCATGGAAATCATCTTGCCGAGATAGTAGGCGTGAAGAAGTACTTTTATGTCGCCTACGTATAGGACACAGTCGCCTGACACACGGATATCTGTTGCAACGATTGGATCCACCACATTGTAATAATTATTGTAATAATTGCAATGTAGTTTTACGTATTCGTCACGTCCTTTTAGATTGTCCAGGATATAATCATCTCAGACATCCCCAATGACATGGCGTCATTGTTAGGGGATGAACGAAGTATTTTACGGAGAGTTCTTATGTATGTTCAAGTGACAGGTTTATCTCCGTCCATTTGAGATGATTGTGTTATTTAGCTATTAAGTTTTATGTAGTATTATTTTATTTTTGTGAAGGCCCATTTACAGCCTTCACGTTTTTAACTTGTTATGCTAAAGACTCTATGCATCTTTAGTTTTTACCATTACTTTATGTGTCTGAAGACACTTACCCTCTTCAGCTTTTATATGCTTTTAGTATTTTAGTGAATTAACAGCTATATTTAGGCGTGACAAAGATAAGGGGCTTCCCCGTATCGGGAAGGGCGTAAGCTAAAGTGCTGTTACCGCCCATATAATTCATTTTATCTTATATATGTTTTTAGCTTCTGAAGTTACTCCTTTCCTCACTTTGTATCAAACAGATACCAATGCTTCCATTCTTTGGCAGTGACTTGTTCAAAATGGTGAAGGACATTATGGGAAGGTTTTTGAATACAGAAGTAATGGAAACATTAAATAATCGATGTGATCTCTGCAGTGTTAATGTAAGTGATTCAAGCATAGTTTCTACCGCATCGTGAATGTAGGGTTTTCTGCAGACAATGAACTGAAGCAGCTGAGTGCAAAAAAACAAGATAAATGGAAAACATGAGCTGAAATTTAGTGTGACTTGTAGCAACTAGCAAGTTTTTAAGTGTAATGTGCAAAACACTGCTATTGAAGTGCCTTTTGCAGTATGCTGTTGTTAAACAAATGTCCTGTTTTGAACCTGCAAAGATGTTGAGTGAAAAAGATGTAAAGAGAACTTCACATCTTTGTTAAGATACGTGGCCCAGAAGCATTGTGTGCGAGAAGAGTAATGTGATGACCTTTTGAGACAGTACAACAACTTTGTGAACTTAACAGCGCAAAAAGATTTTCGTTCTTTTGACAAACGAATTGGTACACTTGATAAGCTCTTTTACTACGCTGTGGATCACAACTCCCTGTTATGGAGAGTAGTTCTTCAACCATTACTCCTGCTTTCTCATTTCTTTTGCTGACACTCTTATTATCCTAGTCAGTACATTATTTCTGTAATCTTAATCTTATCTCTTCCCAGGCGCTGACTGTGTTGATTAGTTCTATATCGAATTTTTGTCTGTTTTTCCGTAGTTTTTTAAAATCTAATGCTGCTTCCTCTGATAACCTTCTCTAATCTAGTGTTTAGTTCAAACTCTTATCTCACTCTCCAATGATCATTCGAAGTTTCGAAACTGTTCACAACATAAACTTCTTAAGGAATTTCCCTGTTATTTGATGGAATATAATCTATTTTGTTTCAAGCTCCATTTGAGCCTTGTTATGTTCACTTCATCTGTTTTCTTTTTAAAACATGCACTCTAAATGGATCGTTTATTGATTTCTGGAAACTCCATTAGTCTCTCTTCACTCCCTCATTCTTCTCTAAATCCAAACTTTCCTACTTATAATACGATTTAGAATTATCCAAAATCTTCTGTATATCCTCGTATATATCTTCGACTTTGATTACGAAGATTCCCATCCTCCAAACACCTAAAATCCGCAAACACTTCCCAGCACTTCTTGTGTACTTTAATACCCTTCGGCAGATTAAATATGTATGTATTATTATTTGTTCAGTACAGGGTTCAATACCGTTCAGCTTACCCGTCCTTACATCCCTTAGAGCCTCCCGATCATTAGCATAATTGATGGTATAACTACCAAATACATTATGGGTTCTCATGTACATACCGAAGGATCGATCTGCACCAAATTTTTCACGGCTGCTTATTACACTATGACTGGTCCCAGCATACTAGGGTACGTTGGTAGAAAGTAAGGTTCCCTAATTAATATTAAATTTTATATTCCAGATATTAAGCTGCTTATTGGCTGATTGGAGAGAAGCTACTACATTAATTTTAAGGAGTGAGACCTTAATATATAGAAAATCACTTAGCGGTGTCAAGAAATATGAGTCGCCGTCAGTGATTTTTACAACGTTTTTTCGTTACAAGTTGTTACAAAGTTTAAGGGACGTGTCAAGGGATCGGCGAATTTGTAAATATTTTTAGCATTACTTAATGTACGGAATTATAACAACATTCAGAATATTCCACTTCAATCTGGGAACGTATGCCCAAAAATGGTACACATGAAAAACGTTTGCGTATTCTATTCCTTAACACCCACCCACCCTCACTTACATATTTGTATATAATGCTGTGGTTGGAGTAGGTTACAGTTCAAAAGGTTAGGTGATAAAAGATTTGATTGCTGATCTGTAACTAATATGTTGTTACGCAAAGATTCTTAAATGTATTTTACATGGCGATTAGGTTGCATTCAGTTATTGTGACCGTTACTATCTTGATTGGTTGTAGGTTCAGTTACGTTACCTTACGTGCAGTTAGTTCGTTAATTTTAAAGTGTCTTAAATGGAGCTGTATGTTAAGGAAGGTTGTTTGGTAAAGTAAAAGTCTGTTGATGAGAAGAGGGGAAACTAGATGGTAGCACCGAATGCTACGATGTTTTACAATGACTTAGTAATAAAGAATAATTTTGTTTTTATGGAATTCTAAGCTTAATGGTTACATTATTGTTTCCAAAACACAAGCAACTACTGCTAATATATTAATTTTATTTTCATTCAGAGTTCAATTCATTAATATTAAACGACTAAGGTACATGTTGTATAAAGCAATGTAAAAGATCAGGCGATCTTATCAAGCTTCGCCCCACCTTCTATCTTTGAGGTCCATATAAAGTGGGCATCTTGATATCCTTTTGTCGATGACGTCATTCCTCGAAAGTATCCGTGAAGATACCCACAGATGCGACCCTGAGATTGTTAGAGGCTTAGCCGAAGTGCGATTGTTACATTTGCTGAGAAGATTGATAGATTAGTTATAGCTACAAGGATTGTCCCCATTCCTATTTTCATTACGTTATCTCCACCAACTACGGACACGAGAAACCCAGGAAATGAGTCATTCTACTTCAAGTGATGAAGATGATGATGCCAGGATCCAGAAGAATCGCACGCTTTCAAGGGGGAATGAACATCGATACAGATGGGAAGTGAAGAACGACCGGAATCAGTATGTAGTCCAGATTTAGATGTAATGCAGGAATTTGTATCGCGCTTTATGCAACAGTGGATAGTTGAAGAAGAGGTCCCGTCTGGTCTCTCAACTGCAATTATTTGCATTTTGCTTACGATGAGCCGCTGTTTAGTTCCTTCAGGCTCTTGTTTTCCTCGATTATATTTCTAACAAGATTTTCGTTGTATCTTCGTACATCCTGTCTTATTTTCTTACTAAACACTAATGATGAACTAATTACTATAGTTCATTGTTCTTTTGCTTCTCAGAGCAGAACTATAACAACATAGGCAATGGAACTTGAGACTCCACCTTTATCTTATACTGTTGTTCAATTATAAGTTTATACAGGGCGTCCGTGAAATAATGACGCAAACTTCGGGATGTGATTATTTACATCAAAACAAGGAAAAAGTTCCTTTGAAGAAATTTCGAGGCATGCTTTAATTTGGGGATTATAGGAGCTCAAAGTGACGGCAGCATCGTCACAAATGACGTCATAGCTCGACACACAATAGCATAAGCGGTGTCGCGTAGCAAACATAATCGAAATAGTACTGAATACACGTAGTTAAGCTATGTTTAAGGCTGGCGAATGCAGGTTAAAGGGGATTTCTGTACTTGCTCTATCAAACCATTTAATTCTTTAAAAATAAAATTCTTACGTTGCGAAACTTGTCTGTGCAGTGTTCCCTCAATCATAAACATTAATTAAATAGATGTATCGTGTACTAATTCGATTGTGCTTAATACGCAGACTCCACTTACGTCATTATGTGTCGAGATATGTAATTTGTGACGATGCCGCCATAACTTTGATGCAGATAATCACCTCCCGAAATTTGCGCCATATTTCAGGGACACCCTGAATGTAAAATAAACAAATTAAAATAATTTGCTTTACAGCAAAGAAAATTAAAAAAAAAAAACTACAAAGTAAAAAGCACTCTTTGAATAGACTTCCATCAGTCAGACGTTTATACTGTAATATACTATCGCTATTCTGAATTATGAGGATTTGAAACTGACAAAATATTTAATTGTAATTAAAGAAACAACTGAACATATTAGGAGAGACCGGATTAACCTCAATACAATCATGAAAAAGCAAATTTTGTTCTTAGTTTCATAATGATAAATTCCTTTAGAATTTCTACTAAAATGCAAACATTTCTTTTGTATTTCATAACAGAAATGCAGGGAAAATCTTGTGAATCCAACATGCCATATTTTTTTAAATAAAAAATGGATACAATTTTATCTGCTTTCTGAATTGAAACAGGTTTGTACTTTTCTTTACAGTAAATACACTTATGATAGGAAAGCCGGAGAAAGGTCAGTTGGTAGAGAACATGTTACTTAGGATGGCACAAACTGGACAAATTATGGGAAAGCTTGGAGAGAGCGAACTGATCAATATCTTAGAGAAGGTCAAGGACCAAACACAAAAGAGTTGCAAAGTAAAGGTATGTGCACAAAACATTATTAGTTTCATGTGTGTTTATTTGTAAATTTTCAGCTTCGCGAATTAAAACATACGCTAACTAAAATTGATAGTTGAAGAGTGACGGGTAATTTAAAAAATAAAACTGAGTTTTCACTTTTGGCTTAAAAAATAAAAAAATAAACAGTTTGTTTTCAAAAAGCCTCCACCAGTAGCGAAGATTTGAATAATTTATTGAGATATAAAAGAAAGTACTATGTGAGAAAGTGTTTGTAATGTTTCAGGTATTGTATACACTTAAAAAAAAAGTAGTAAAAATTACTTTTGGTTCGTTCCCTTTTACATTTCGTGAGTTTTCCAAAACGCTTTCCTATGTTTATTAAAAAGAAAAAGTAATTCGTTTTACTCTACGAACAATTTGCCTGTAACAAAAAAGTCACCTTTTTCTGAGAATGACCCTGACGCCGCTAGAATACGGTAGTAGAACAATAATAATTCACTATAAACTGAAAGGAGAGAGAGTGAGTGTGTATGTGTAGATATATTAATAGAGAGAACGAACGAACTTAATGCAATGTAGAATAATCAAAAAATCTGAGAATACACGAAAAAAAAAAACGTAATAATAATAATCAGATGTTTTATTAAAGTGCTATGAACGGCTACAAAGCTAAAATACCTTCAGTCAAAAATGTACCGGGAATTGTTACATAAAACACGCACTTGTAATTTAATCATCAAAATTTATTTTGTCTCCTCCAAAATAGGTCCCATTTGATGCACACACACATGCCAACATGTTTTATAGGCGCTTACCGGTATAGCCTTCAGCTCCTTCCACGAATTTTGTTTTATGGCTTCTATCAACTCGAAACGGGTACCTATTTGGTGAATATGGTGGTTCCGTTTTTGGCTTTAAATTCTGTCACAACTGTTACTCTATGCGATGGTGCATTATCGTCGTGCAAAATCCAAGACTTGTTCTTCGACAAATCTGGTCTTTTTCCCGGATTTTCTCACGCAAACGCTTCAGTACGGCCAGTGGTATTCTTTATTGACCGTCTGTCCCTCCGGAATGAATTCATGATGCACCAAACCACGAATATCAAAGAAAGCAATGAGCGTCACCTAGATTTTTGAGCGACTTTAACGTGTTTTTTTCGGTTTCGGCTCGTCTTTTGTCCTCCATTCCGATGCCTGTTGACTTGTTTGCATTTTAAACTTGTAGACCCATCTAAATCGAGCTGTGCACTGTACTGTTTTTGAAGACAATTCAGCTCTTTTGGAACAAGCTGTGCGGCGATGCGTCTCATGCCCAACACATCTACCAAAATCGAACGAACGGACTCGTGAGAGGTGTTAACATCACGTGCTATCTCTCTTAAGCTGGAATGGCGACTATCAAGCACAATTTCCTTCACCTTGTTGATGTTCTCGTCGGTTGAAGCGGTCGGAAGTTGTCCAGAACAAAAGGCATGTCTTCGACGATCTCTCGGCCTTTCTTGCACGCTTTGTACCACTCGTAGGTCCATGTTTTCGATAACACTTATTTACCGAGAGTTTTTTCTAACCTTTTAAGCGAGTCTGCAACACAAATTTTAAGGCACACTCTTTGCTCAATAATTTCATTCATTGTGAAAATCGTGAAGCACTACTGAGGTGGACTGACTACACCAGCTGCTGTACACAAAGTGCTTGACCGATCGCGCCCATTCCTATGTAACATATTTGACTACGAAGATTTAAAATACACTCTGTAGAGTGTTGTCATAACATAATTAACTACTCTATGGCTTACGGAACTCAGCCGCAGTAACAAACGTTCGCCATGGGATTGTAACTTGGAAAATATCAAGCCAGTTTTCATCTTGAACATCTACCTCTCGAAGATCTCTTCTAATATTGTCATCGCAACGATGTGTCGGTTTTCCCAGCGTCCTCTTTCCTTCCGGCTTACCGACAATGATAGAATGTAATGTTCGTTTTCCCCTTATCCGACCTACATGACCTGCCCATCTTGGCCCTCGTTATTTCATTCTTCTTCTTCTTCCTATTATTATTATAAGAATAATAATTCTTATTATGATACTATGACCATCTTATAATAGAAGGTGAAGCATACAGTCTGTGGAGTTCATTATACAGTTTCCTCCATTCTGCGGTCTGCTCGTCCAGTTTCGACCCGTATACTTTTCTCAAAACCTTATTTTCAAACACACGTAATTAATTTTACTAATAAAACTCTTTTTCGAATATTCGTTGTGGTCTATTTATTTTGAAGATCGATTTCCCTGACGATGGGAGCAGCACGGTTTACGAAACAATCGTCGGATTCAAAATAAATAAACCGCAAAGAATACTCGAAAAAGTGCTTTTTAGTAATGTGTCAGGCAGACGTTGTGAAAATCTTAAAACACAATTTACACATAATGTTCAACTGCCGGAGTTGTACTCCAACTTTCGCAACCTTAAAAAATTACCAGCAGAATAACCGTTCTGTATGTTTTTACTTTCGGCTTTCTTGATAATAATCGTGAACTTAGGAGTTTCTGGACTGAATAGAAACCTGTTTGCCCGATACTAAGCGATTTTTTATTACTTGTGTGACCTCGTTCTTGCTAGTTACATATGCTCCCAAGTATTTAAATTTAACTACTTTCTTTATGAGTAGATCTGTTTTTTTTCTAAATCGAAATCAGGTGATCTTCAATTATTTCATCTACGTATAAGCCGAGGCGTGTTAAAAGGATATTACATAACACTTTGTACCGTGTTGGGAGTAGAGAGATTCCGCGGTAATTATTAGTCAGGTTGTAAATCGGAACTATTACAGAGGTTTTACATTCCTGTGGAAACTCCTTCTTTCTCCATGTAGCACTTATCATTTTATGTAGATCCTTGGCTAGTGCTGTTCCGCCAGTTGTAATTAATTTGGCCGGGATGTTGTCAATCCCTAGGGACTTGAAATTTTTCTATTTATTTATCGAAATTTCTACCTGTCTCGATAGGTTCGAGTATCGACGGTTCCGCGGTATGGATTTCAAATTCCTGTGTCCCCTAGTGTGTACATTAAGAAGCTTGTCGAAGTATCTTTTCCAGACATCGATAATTTTTGTCGGATCCTCCTGAAGATCAGCACGTTCATTTCTAATCATCACTAACCTTGGTTGGTAACCTTTTCTTAAGGAGTTTGCCCCTTTGTATAGATCTCTAATGCTACTGCTCTTACTGTTTTCCTCAATCTCCTGAATTTTCTGCGTCACACATTTTCGCGTTGTTTCTAATCAGCGTATGGCGTTACGTTTCACATTATTGTAATGGTTTGAATTTGCTTCGGTTTGTTGTTTAGCCATCGATGCCTAGCTTGTTTTCGTTTTTCTTGAAGCTTAATGCATTCATCATCAAACCAAGAGTTGCTTTTCACTGGCTTCTTATCACCTACACGTTCTTTTGCTGCGCCCTTCACTGTGCCACGAATTGCCTCACATCTTATTCACATCAATTTCATTTGTGGTACTAATGTCATCTTCATTGTTACTAAAGTCGGCTAAGATTTCGCACCTATTTGAAATTTTGATTTGGTAATCTCACCCGGGTAATTTAATAATTTTACTTCGAATTTTCGTTGCTTTAATCCTTTGCTTTTCCTGTTCGCGATGCACAACTTCTCCCTCTTTTTGTGATTACTAGCTGGTGGCCGGTGTTGCCTTCCGCTCCTCTGTACGACCTAACGTCCATGATGTTGGTATGTCTTCGTCTATCTATACTAATATACATGATCGATCTGATTGTGTGTTTTGCCATCTGAAGATGTCCATGTGTATTTATATATATCTTTGTGTTCAAAATAAGTACTCTTTACTGTTAGATCTTTCGATATCGCGAAGGTGATCAGTCTTTCTACATTGTTGTTGCTCTTTTCGTGAGTACTGGATTTGCCTATAGTAGGGTCTAAAACTGTTCACTGCCTATCTTTGCGTTGAATTCCCCAACACAATGTTTGCGTAATACTTCGGTAATCGTTCTAACAACCTTTCTAGCTCATTGTAAAATATAATCTTTGTTGTTGTCATCAGCTTGCTTGTTCGGAGCGTGGACATTTATTAAAACCGTGTTGCACTATCGAGTACGTATTGTAATGTAGGGTAGTCTTTCGTTCACGAACTCTACATTCTGAAATCATAACATATAATAATAATAAAAACTTGAAAATCGTTACTTCGGAACTCGTTACTTCCTAGTATAAATAAGAAATAATTGCCAAGTGGTTATCTGATTATAATTATTGAACAATCTTCTAAATATACACTTGCAGTTCTGGTTAGTTTTAATACTTGGAGACTCGCAATCTTAAGCTTTCGAGAATATATTTGCATTGATACTTGTTTTCAGTTATGTCATTTATAAATTGTTTATCGGGTCATTCCATATCAAATTAACCAGTAGTCTGGAACTTGAACCCTCGGATAACTATTTTATTTGGATATAAGTACTACTGTTGGTAAGGATGAGAAGTACAAAATTTCATGTTTTTGTCACTTTTGGTTTTTGGGTTATAAATCGTTAAAAATAAAAAATCGACTGATTTTTTACGCGTTTTGAAACATTTAAAAGCCTGAAACTCAAAAACTAGTTGGCTAGACAGCTCAAACTTGCACCATTCTTTTCTGAATTTCAAGAGTTTTAATTTTGATATATTACACTGGAACCTCCATTAACCGTCACCATCGGGACCGGGACGGTTAACTGAATAGACGGATAACAGAAATTTCATTATAAACGCGTAGTGAAATTTCAACGAGATTACAAATGGTTTGGAAGAGAAATGAAAATGAAACCGTGAACAAGTTGATACAGTATAGTGTACATACGTATTTTATTGACAAAAATATTGCAATAAGAGTAGTACAGAACTTCTGTACTGTATGTACTAGTTGAATGTCTTCTTTTCTTTTTTTCTTTCTTCTTTTTTCGAAAAAAAAAAACACTTTTTATTCAAAAATCTGTTATTACGTAATATATTTCTAATAAAAAATGTGCATTTTTACGATGACTGATAACAGAGAGTAACGGTTCATCGAGGTTTTAGTGTACTTGACTTTATTAGACCAACCTTCAGATTTATCATATATCCCCTACTATTGCTGGTGTTCCCCAAAATTCACATTTATAGATAAATGGATTTGTCGGAAGCAAATCGAAGCTTTTTCTGAGATCAATTGTTGAAATAATTCTATATAAATAATAATCGCTTGAGGGGGAGCTGGATCCGCCACTGCATACTAGGCCCTGGCCTACTACCTCCACTATCCTCTCCACCCTGTCCCGTACTGAGATGCCTAAAGGCCATAAATAGAATTCGAATTCAAATCAATCGAGTATTAAGTAAGTACAATAAAACAATCAGTTTTACAGTCAAAATACTACAATGACATTTGGAAAATACTTCTTTTGCATTTTTATTTTAAAACTGTATTGAAGTATGTGATCAATCCGCTGCAATAAATCATGGTGATGCATGAGTAACTAGAGAGGATTGAGATACAAACAAATCCCAGTAACAGTAACTTCCTTGGAGATTGAACAGTGAGGTCACTCATCAATTGATAATGCCAATTTGAACTATGCTTTTAATTTCCTTACACGGTTAATAACAAAAAGATCAGATAGTGAAGTGAAGTCAAAATTTCAGTTATCTTAAAATATTCTTGTGCTCAATACAAAGCGAAATGTGGCATTACCACACAAAACAGCGGGTGTGTTATTCCGTTTGGCTGCAAGATATGGAATCAGGCAGTAGGTAACATATTTCCTGTGTTGATGAAAGTTTCAGAGGTAATCGTGGAGAATTAAGCTAACTCAGTAAAACTACGGCAGATGCAAAGTTACTGTTGTTATCTGCTGTTCTGTATAGGTTGATAAATAAGAACAGTTAGAAAGTTTTCCATTTCTTGAGCATTATAATTATTTCGATATGTTCTACAGGCGATAAATCACTCCCGTTTACGACGACACAATCGGTTCAGGGTACATTCTTTTGCAAGATCTGGTGTGGTTAATTGCAAAGGTGCTTATCATTATATATAATAAAGTAGTAAACGTGGTAGGTTTATTAACCTGTAACTAAATAATTTCAAATTAATAATTCTTATGACCTTTTGAGGGAGATTTCGAAGAAAAATCTACCTATTGAGGTCGGTACAATATCTATGTGTGCATATATATATAATAATAATAATAATAATAATAAAAAATCACAGCCATATTCAATCCACTAGTGGATGAGGCCTCTCCCCGAAGGGAGGAGTTGGTCTACTGCTCCCACGCTGACCAGACGGGTTGGGAGAGTTATATATAATGTTGTTTCTAGGCTTAATAGCTCGGCTATGTTCGTTAATGAGCAAAATCGGCCCAAAGGGGTGGTCGAGGGAGGGGGTTGAAATTTTGAAAATATACATTTATATATATATTTACACGCTAGCAGCCATAATTTTGAAGATATTTGAATCAAATTTTATTATGTTATTTCTAGGCTTAATAGCTCGGCTAAGTTCGTTAATGAGCAAAATCAGCCCAAGGGGTGGTCGGGGGTTGAAATTTTGAAGAAAAATATATATATATATCAGCCCCTATGGAGTTTAGAGGGAAACTTTGCATAAATTATAGTACTCCCTATGAAGTTTACAGTGATACCAACGATTCACTGATTGTGGGGGTACGAGTGGAAGTGGGGGTGGAAACTCGAAATTTTTAAAACCACGTCTTGTGGGGTATCGTTGAAAAGCTCTTGATGATCAATCTATAAATCAATAACTAGTTTCTCGATACCGCTCATATAAGGCGAGATTTGAATTTTTGAAAATAAAAAAATAAAAATAAAAACTTTTAGATCTACTTCAGCCTGTAGGCCTGCCGAAAGGGATTTTTTTAAATACAGAGATCAGGCTGGACTAGTATTTACTAGTTTTGCTCTACAATAGAACTGAAATGAAGATACTGTAGGATGCCATTTGAACTAATTAAATCAACTTTGCTAAAGGCCATTATGCGTACTTCCGTTTAAGGGTATTTATACACGTTATGCATAGGTGGCTGTGTACTTCCGGTGGATTTTTCTTTTTCAACATGATCCCATTGAAATACCATCTTGAAATTTAGCACATTACATTCTAATCAGATATTTAAAAAAAAAAAGATTTCGAGTTTTGAAAAAAAAAAACCTTTGTTTTATTTTTTAAAAATTTAAAGGTTGGTCTAATAAAGTGAAGTAATATATCAAAATTAAAGCCTTTGAAATTCAGTGGTGAAATGAATGGTGCAAGTTTCAGCTGTCTAGGACAAATAGTTTTTAAGTTTCGGGCTTTTAAATGTTTCAAAACACGTCAAAACTCAGTTTTTTTTATTAACAATTTATAACTCGAAAACCAAAAGTGACAAAAACGTGGAATTTTGTATTTTTGATCATATTGATGCATAAAACACAATTACTAAATATCACACATTTTGTTAAACCTAAGATCTAATATTATTTTTCTGATGGTTAATTTGGTGTGGAATGACTCATTCCTTAGTTATTTTTCTAGTGTCCAAGGGTACTCTTCTAGTGTTCAAGAGTTCAGCGTTAAAGTATGAACTTATAACAGTACTGAAAGTAAAGTGTAAATATCTAATGAAAGTTTTCCGAACAGTGTGCAGTCTTTGTTTACTGGGTTTCGTTTCACAGCTCCAGGCAGGTGTCGCATATTCTAGCTTAGACCTTATAAGTACCTTGTACAATAATATTTATGTAGGTATTCTACTAATTCCTCTCCATTGGCTAAAAATGTAACCTGTCAGTTATTCTAGTTTCTAAAATGATTCTAGTTATACGTTCATGAAAATTCAATTTAAAATCGTAAATTACACCTAGATCCCGTACTATTTGATTAATATATATATAAACGTTGTCAATCTTCTTTCTTCCTATAGTCTTATTGGTGAAGCTTATGCACTTCGTTTTTTTTCAATATTGAATTTCATATAAATTTTGTGGCACCGTTTTTCAAGATCGTTAAGGTCTTCTTGTAAGGTCATTTGTTGTTCGATACATTCTACTTTACCTGTTAATTTCACGTCATCTGCATACATCACCGCTGTAGAATAATGAATATTTGTATAAAGGTCATTAATGAAAACGTTAAACAAAAGTGACCCCGATGTGGAGCCTTGGGGTATTCCATTTAGTAGCCGGTGCAGATACCAAGTTCTCAGCTTTACCTTGAAAGTTTTATTATTCAAGTAAGGTGAAAGTCCAATAATATCCAATTTGTCTAGTAATAACTTACGATACACAGAGTTAAATGCTTTAGAGATATCACAGTAAATGACGTCACATTGAGAGTCGTTTAATGTGCACCCTTGTATCATATTAACAGTTTGACAAAGATTTGTAATAATAGAATTTCCTGTATGAAATTCATGTTGATTTTCATGAATCATATTCTTGAGATTGTGTTGAAGATGTTTAACTACAATAGATTCATATAATCCACTTAGTATAGATATTGGCCTATAATTTTCAACAAAAGTAATTTCTTTCCTTGTATATCGGAATAATATAAGCACTCTTGCAAACTTCCGGATATTGTCCCTGTTGTAATAATTGATTAAATATTTTAGCCAGTATGGCAACTAAGTACCAAGCACATGCTTTAATAATATAATTTCGTATATTGTCGGGTCCTATGGTTGATCTTGATTTTAATTTCTGTATAGCCTTGTACACATTTGTGGACGTGATACAGTAGTGGTACAATAGTGTTAATATTCTCATTACTAATAACTCGTTTACTATTGTTAATACTATTATGGGAGAAATTAATTCTGAAGTGTTCCTTAAAAGTTTCCATTATTCGAGACTTGTCTGTGACTATCTGTCCCAAAGATTAAAGACATGCCGAAGATGCCTCGCGGTCGAAATCTAGGTTTAAGGCGCGGTCGCTGCCTCGATGGTGGCAAAAAACACATAGATTCAAATGGGTAAGCGCATGCCGGAGATATACGCTACATCACGACCTAGAGGTCGACCGCGATGATGAACAACCGAGTTTGTTATTACATCGATGTTGAGTGGAAGCATCGCTGTGGCTCTTGTTCTCATTGGTTCTCCCAAGGTCACGAAGCGCTGCACGGAACATAATCTTCATTTGTTCAGAATTTCGTCTGCAGATGATTGTCGGGACGGGCGTAAGCCATAGTGCTGTTACCGCCCATACAGTTCATTTTATCTTTATCTTATCTGCAGATGATTGTGTGTGTTTAAGCTCAAAAAGTTTTGCTGCACTGTTGAACTTGATTATGAAAGACATTAATAGAACACGTGAGGAATGTTCCAGCAATATGGCATAAGAGGCACAAACAACATCATAATAGGCACGTTTTGAATATTTGAAAGTAACCACAATTTTGAAATTGTAAACATAGAATCGTTATCTTTACTGTCACTGGAGTACATGCTTTAGCTACACTTGAATTTACAAAATCAGCTGAACAACGAAATACGCACGGAATAATTTCGCACGCGTCATAGCAATGTTTCTCCTCAAACTGAGAACTTACAGCGAGTACGCGACCTCTTCGGTATGTGCAGCTTTCATCCATCGCAACCTAGACATCGAGGTAGCGACCGCGAAGAATCTTCGGCATGTCTTTACCCTTACGTTTTATCCTTGCAAGGGTATGTCGTATTTGCACTTGTATATAGTTGTATTGTAATTAGTTCAGTTAGAGGTGTCGGTCTAAAGGGTGGTAATACGTAAGGTTGAGGAAAAATCAAGTGAAACCTGAGAACTTGGGGAACTTTAAAGCGGTGGTTCAGAATATATGGTTAGTTCCTTTAAACTAGGTTGTCAGGGGGATAATTTATGAGCGGTAAGTGAAAGCTAGCAAGTAGAGTACCGAGTAAGTTTGCTGTGCCACGAGGTTTCAAGTTTCAGGACCAGTATCAAGAAACAGTTCAGTCGAGACGAATTGAAAATGTGGGAAGATTAAATTATCGATGCTGCTATTGTAGTGATCGTCCATAAATTTCAGCATTGCACTCTGTTTAACAACAATCAGGAAGTGGAATATTCCCTAGTCCTTGGAATTCCTCCTAAATCTATAACAACTTCACAACTCCACTTTCTTTAACATCCAAATCCATTTTACCTTATCTAATCTCAAAATTACATTTTTACATTCCCTGTAGCAAAGTGAGGCCAAGAAAATAATTTTGAATAAACATGCAAGAGCAAAATTTGCTGAAATAGCAACCACCAGATAAACGTGCAATTTCTTTAACACAATAATAAGTGAGGCAAGCCCAGTCGAGGGGAGTGTGCGCATGTACTTTCGCTAGGCTCCGGCAGGGAGCGCCTGCTTTGGGTGATCTATGTGCTCGATAAGTTGCGCCGAGACTTTTCGAACACCTCAAATTCTTTCTTCGTAGCCATCGTAGTTACTGAATTCAAAGCTGTCGACAGACAGAGCAGTGATTTTTAAGGCTTCCCAGCTTTTGCCCAAATATGAAATTGGTGGGTGTATTTCGTACTGTAAATCAGTTTAAGGAAGAATTAACAAAAAATCTGAATTATAAATACTGTAAATAAAAAAACAACTTCTACAGGGTTACCAGGTACCTGGAAAAGTCAGGAAATTTAGTTGTTAATAGTACAAAAGATCAGTGACGTTATTAATTTTAGTTCTGCTTTTGACGGTGCAAAACATTGTCAATATACTTTTCTTTTACGACTAAACTTATTCGCTGTTTTTCTTGTCTGATTCCGAGAGAGATTCGTTCAAATGGGAATTTGTGTGAAAGTTGTATGAACTATGTTTTGCAAGAACTATATGAGAAAAATCACATTTAGCCAGGAACTGCAGAAGAAGCAAAACATCAGTACAGGAAAATGTTTTCTAAATTACACAATAAATGGAAGGATAAGTTTGACAGTTTCAACCCTGAAACAGATCGACTGGACATATTTTTATCATAATTTAATCGGGAATAATGATGAGTTCGGAGAACTATGGAAGCTAATGAAAATTTTGCTTATTCTTTCTCACGCAAATTCGAGTGTTGAAAGTAGTTTTCCTATTAAAAGGACATGATGGTAGAAAACCTTCGTGAAGATTCAATAATAGCATTGAGATTAGCGTATGACTCTTTAAAATGTTCTGGGGGACCTTGTGCAGTGGAAATAAATGAAAAAGATGTTTCAATCTGTTCGTGCTTCATGGAAGCGGTATGAGGATGCCATGAAGAAAAACCGTGCCGAAGACAGTGAAGTTGAGTTGAAAAAGCGTGAGCGTAAATGCATCGCTGATCAAATTACTATACTTGAGAGGAAGAAAGCAAAGTTATCAAAAGAAACTGATCTGGAAACAGAAGCTATTAACGTGGAAATTACCACCTTAAGAAACTCTTTTCCGTAACGTATTGAAATCTTGTCACAACTGTTTGTTATGGTCAGTATGTTGTATGCTAAGTTCTGTTTATCATCAAAATACATCATGTAACGTACTATTTTTAATTTTTTTGCTTTTTTAAAGTTTAGAATTACGCAATTTCTGCAGTGACGGTTTTCTACTAGCAGAAACTATTCCAGAAAAATAGTTTAGGATTGTTACAGCTCCGTTTTATAGTAGCAGAAAGCAGAAAATATTGCAGCGAAATCTTTTTAAATTGTTTCAGCCTTCTTGTATAAACATATAGATATATATTTTAAGAACTGCTTTTAAAAAAGTTAACTTGAAAATCTTTTAAAATATCCTCGAATTTTTCTGCTTCAAAATCTCTCTTTTAATGCGCATGGTTATTTTATATGCAATATAATTAATATTTTTGATATGTACATATTCAGTATATGAAAAAAAGATACAGTATGTTTTAAGATTTGGTTTTGAACGTTTTTAAGTTAACAATTTTTTTTAGTTCCTTTTTTTTTTCTTCTTTCAATTTTGTTCATGTGTTTTCTAATAAATAAATAAATGTCATAAAAATAAAAAAGAAAGGCAGAGGGTGGATGTTGTGTTGGACCTTTCTGTATATTTTTTCGTTTTTTATACAACTTTTAACTAACAAAGATTTCTTAATCTTAGAAACTAAAATATACACTAGAAACTAAGAAATTTAACCTGGAAAATGTGCTCTCCAGACTTGGAAAACCCGGGAAAGTCAGGGAAAATGAAAATAGAAAATCCCTCGTAACCCTGTTCTACAATATTTCGGATGTCTTTTTTTTTTTCCTTTCATGCATTTAATTTCATTAGATATACCTCAAATTCGATAAATGTGTATTTGTTAATTAATTTAATATTTTATGTCAGTACTTGTTTTTATAGAACTCTGTAATTGGGCATTAGTCTGTTGTGTTCTCATAAATAAATTAATAGATTTTCAAATAAAGAGGACAATATATGAGGAGAGACAGCAAAATACACAGCAGAGTTGGGACCATACCTTTGTACTAGCCGGAAAGTTAACTGCCTTGTGTTGCAACGAGGTTCTACTTGTCTGCTCGTCGATTACATGGCCAGCAAGTGGCTTGTCAAGTAGCCGGGGCGCCAACTCGATGAGGCGAGTAAGTCGATCATATTGGGTAATTTCTGTTGCTGCACGCACTTACGGATCATAAACTTTCTTCATTACAACATACTTTTAGTGTGTGTTGCGCATTTGAAAAGTAAGCTGGGAAGCGTGGAAATATACTACTACTTAAGCAAGGAATGTCATAGCATTATTTGCTGCCTCAAATTCAGTTGAACATTATTCAGTTTGCAGAGGAAAAGAATAGATCGAAATGTTAATTTGAAACGCAAGAGGAATTGTAAGTTATATTTCCAGAATAGTAAAAATTACAGGAATAAAATGTGAAATTTTTTGCAAGTGAATTTTTAAAGTTCGTAGGTGTGACCCAACAGTGTAATAAGTTTTGAAAGATTGTGGCAGTGATTTTTCATAAACTATATGCACAGGCAGTATCAAATCAGGAGTTAAAATTTGCGCCAAACTCGTATTAATATAAAATAGTTAGAAAAAAATCTTTATAGTGTAAGTTAAATTAATATGGTTGCGGGCATAGGCGAGGCTATAAAAAATGTAATATAGGAACGGTGAGTGCTATCTGTTCTGTTATGATAGAGTTTGGCGTCAGGAGAGCTAAGTTTTATGTTTATGACTGGTTCCATTTCAAATCGTCCAGGTAAGAGTAAAATAGTCCCCATCATGGTCTCAGATTTCATTAATATTTTCTTTTTACCACCAAAAAATTTTCCTTCAATTTATAGCCTTTCAAAATGGCCGACCTCAGCACGAGTAGTTCTAAAAAGCAAAAATTAGGTCAAATTTAAAAGTTTATTATGGAGAAACTAATGTATTTAGTAGCATAAGCCGAATGGTAGGAAGAAAACAAAGTAGTGTGCTTCAGTGGAGGGTAAAAATTCCCTTATTGCTCCAATAGGAATCGCGCAATTAACTTGCAATGTTGCCAACTTTAGAGATTTTTTTTTCGGTACCCATGGGTCATATGACCATTTGCTTCCATTATCACAATCACCTCTATTAGGTCTGTTAAAACTGTAAAGGATTTGCGTTTCTGATCATTAAGTCGCCATGTTTGGACGCCATTTTCTCAAAAAAACCCACCTTTTAAAAATTGATTTTTTTTACTAGTATTCGAGAAGTGCCTGAACATTAATATTCTTTTTGTCGTTTGTGCGGCCTGAGCCCCTAACCTTCGCAATTAATTATTGAAATTTCGATTTTTGTACTCGGGGACGGTGGTTAAAAGAAAAATATGGGTGTAATAATTTGGAACGTAGATCCCATATAGAAAATATGAATGAAATCTGAGACAGTCGTGTGGACCTCCCTGGGCGATTTGAAATGGAATCAGTCTTATATATATTTTATAAGTGCAACACGTATCTGCATTTTTATTTTCCTTAATATATATATTTTATTTTCAGTTTGATAGACGCAGAGCTGCTCTAGATTCAGATGAAGAGCTTTGATTATCTTCACTCACTTAACTGGTATTCCACAATGGGAGAGCGAATCAAGTAATATTGTGTGTGTGTGTGTCTGTGTGTGTATGGAAGACCTTGATAGAACGTTTCTGGTAAAATCATTGTGGAAGGGAATGGAATGTTCTAGGGAACTTAACCTGTAGTGTTGAAATAAAAATGAATACATACCAAACTGAATGTTACTTATGTTCTGTCTACTCACTTTCGCATCCTTCTAGGAAAAGAACATTAAAAATACAATTTTGTTTCAAGACTCCAGAATATAAATTGATGGTAAAGCTTTTCTTGCTGTTTTGATATTTGTTTATAATTGCACTTTGTTTAGATAATTGTATTTATACGAAATGATGTAACTGTTTTCCAATAAAGTACTAGTGATTAAAATTATGTATTCTTCGAGATGGGTCTTAAGTAAAAGATTAATAATAACTTGAGAGTGCAATCAATGAAAGTACTACTTGGATTTACAGGTGAATATGACTGTAGTTTCTTATTGTCAAATACGAGCGTAGTACGGAAAATTGATATGTCTGGTACTCATGACTGAGAAACTCGGGTGACCAGACGTCCCATTTTTAACCGAATTGCCCTTTTTTCTAGTTACATGTCCTGTTGTCCCGGCAAATCGCTGACAGAACACCATATGTGAGTGATTCTGAAATTAAGTGGAATTTTAAGTCCCTCTGATTTTTCAGCCCCCAGACATACAGTACTAAAGTTACTAAATTATTAGTAAGCAAAGAATAGTCCTTGTCTTGTTCCCAGTCTTTCTTTTAGCATTTGTTTCATCTTTCTGCTTTTTTTTTTAAAAAAAAAAGGGGAAAAAAATATATGAAATGTAACCTCCGTGGAATGTCCCCACCAACATTTTTCAACGTCAACACAAGGAAAATGCACTTCTTTAATAGGAAATTTGTGAAAATTCCAAATCATTTTTACTAATGTAAAATATAAATAATGAAACTGCTTAGCAAGAAATAAAATTTTAAGGTCATTTTAATGGTTTATTTAAAGGGAAAATATTGTCCCTGAGTCTTGAAGTAACCTCAATGGAATACTTTAGATATTACCAAAAATTCCACCAGGAAGCAACATTGTCCAGTCTCTAGATCTGAAAGTGAAGCTCAGAGCAGCCATTTTGTGAATGATATGTTGATAAGTGTGTGCACAGTTACCTGTTCGTAAAAAATCTTCACAATACTCGAAAAATAGGTGCGTTCTCTTTGATCTTGTAACCTCCATGTATTTGCTAACTTTATTATCTAAAATGTCAAACATATTTTTTCAATTACTTATTGTTAAAATAGCCATTTTTCTTCTAAAATCGAAGTCATTCTGAGCAAGATGAAGTCAGTTTTCATCACGAACACCTGCTTCTCGAAGATCCCTTCTAATATTATCCTCCAACGTGGTCTCGGTTTTCCTGAATGTCTCTTTCCATCCGGTTTACCAATCATGATGGCATACAATCTTCATTTTTCCTCCATTCGAGCTACATGGCGTGCTCACTTTAGTCGTCGCGATTTCATTATGCAGTCACCTCCATTCCCGAGTCATCTCGTCCCGTTTCGACTCGTGTATCTTTCTCAAAACCTTATTTTCAAACACGTAATTTATACTCATTTGCTAGGGTCCTGTTCCAACTTTCGCAACCGTAAAGTTACCGGCAGAATAACCATTTTGTATATTTTCAATTTCAACTTCCTTGATATTAATCGCGAGGATATGAGTTTCTGGACTGAGTAGCAACATGCGTTCCCCGATATTAAGCGACTTTTTATTTCTTGCGTGAACTCGTTTTTGCTTGTTACATATGCTCCCAAGTATTTTAATTTGTTTACTTTCTCTGTGTTCTCATTTTTAATTGTTATGTAGCTGTATTTCCTTCATTTCCAGTGTTATCGTGTATTTTGTTTCCTCTATGTTTACTTGTAGACCTATCTTATCGCACGCTTCTACTAAGACATCGGTGTTGCTTTGTAGTGCATCTATATCGTCTCTTATTAAATCTACATCATCCGCGTATACGAACAGTAATTCAAGCCATTCAGTGTTAGTCCCTTTTTGTCCTCTTTTATTTTCTGCATCGCATATTCTAACGCGAAATTGGACAGTAATGATGACAAGGCATCACCTTGTTTCAATCCGTTGCGAATCTCAAAACTATATGGCATATTATTACCTATCTGAACTCTGCTTATGGGGTCGCCGAGACACATCCTCACTAGCTGAACAACCTTCTTCGGAATTCCAAATTGTACCAGGATATTATATAGTTTTTGCCTTTTGATAGAGTCATTTGCTTTCTTAAAATCAATGGATAAGTAGTTAACAGTCCCATTTTATTCCCATTTGTTTTGCAAGATTTGTCTCAAGGTGAAAATCTGGTTCAACGTGGATGTATTTCTTCTAAATCCACATTGGTAATCTCCAATTACTTCATCTACGTATACGCTTAGGCGAGCTAGCTGGATATTACTCAGTACTTTGTAACATGTTGGGAGTAAAGAGATTGCGTGGTAATTATTAGTCCGATTTATCGCCTTTTTTATAAACTGGAACTATTATTGAGGTTTTCCATTCCTTTGGAAGTTCCTCCTTTCTCCATATAGCACTTATTAATTTATACACTTCCTTTATTAGTGCTGTTCTTCCCACTTTAATTAATTCGGCTGGAATATTGTCTATTTCCGGTAGTTTGAAATTTTTCAATTTTTTTTTACCGACATTTCGACCTCGATCTTGCTGGGTTCGGGTATCCACGGTTCTGCTGAATAGATTTTAAATTTGTTTGTTCCCCGTTGTGTACATTAAGAAGTTTGTTGAAATAATTTTTCCTCACATCGATAATTTTAGTCGGATCTGCTTCAAGATCTGCACATTCGTTTCTAATCCTCCTAATCTAGGCTTTCCTTAACGGATTTACCCCTTTGTACAGATCTCTTATGTTATTTGTCTTACCGTTTTCCTCTATCTCCTGAATCGTCTGCTACAGATATTCTCGCTTTTTATTTCTGAACCCGCTTGTGGCGTTGCGTTTCGCGTTACTGTAGTGGTTGGTATTTGCCTCGTTTTTATTACTTAGCCATCGTTGGCTCGCTTGTTTTCGTTCCTCATGATGTTTAAGGCATTCTTCATAAAACAAAGGTTTATGTTTCTGCTGTTCCTTCTCACCTACACGTTCTTTCGCTACACCCTTCATTGTATCACTAGTTGCCTCCCACATCTTACTTACATCAATTTCATTATTAATGACATCTTTATTACTACTAGAGTCAGCTAAGATTTCGAACCTATTTGAGATTTCTAGTTGGGAATCTGCTCTTAAGCTCGGATTATCTAATCGTTTAACTTCGAATTTCGGTCGTTTTGAGCCTTTGCCTTCTCTGTTCGCAATGCATTACTCTTCCCTCACTTTTCTGATCACTAAGTGATGGTCGGTGTCACCTTCCGCTCCTCTGTAAGACCTAATGTCCATTATGTTGTTTCTTCGTTTATCTACTAATATGTGATCGATCTGGTTGAGAGTTTTTCCACCCGGAGATGCCCATGTGTATTTGTGTATGTCAGTGTTCAAAGTCCGTGCTCTTTACAAGTAGGTTTTTCGAAATCGCGAAAGTTAGTATTTTTTCATTGTTGTTGGTCTTTTCGTGCTGTATTTGCCTATAGTAGGTCTATATTTTTCTTCCCTCCCTACCTTTGCATTGAAATCACCCAACACAATTTTCGAATTATACTTCCGTAATCGGTCAAATAACCTTTCAGGCTCATCGTAGAATATATCTTTGTTATTATTAGCTACCTCGGTCGGAGCATAGACATTTATTAAAATCGTTTTGCCCCATCGAGTACGTATTGTAACGTACGGTAGTCTTCCGTTTACGAACTCTATATTCTGAACCGCCTGAAGGATATTGTTCTTAATGAGGAATCTTGTTCCGAAATTGTGAGACTGTGTTCCACCGTAGTAGAAAGCGTACTTGCCCTGTTGGATGCTATCTTGACTCTCCCACCGGAATTCTTGTATCGCTAATATGTCCACCTCGTACTTCTCGGTCTCGCGTACCGCCACCTGAAGAGTGCCCGTTTTGTATAACGATCGTACGTTCCACATTCCTATTCTAAGGTCGTTCTTAATCCTGTTCTTGGAGCCCCCTGAAGCAGTCCCCGCCCATAGATCCGAATGATGGACTAGGTTATAACCGGAATATTTTACCCCAGGAGAATCCCTGAACTTTTCTTAACATGTTTTAGCGGTGTAGAGTTGTCAGCTCTACGACCTCGCAGTAAAGGTAGACATTCAAGGTGATGTCCTCTGTCCATCTCTGAGCCTTGCCGATGTCATTCATCTTCAGCCTCAGAGTGGTAATGGTGATGCTGCTTCCCCTCACCATGAAATTTTTGTTCGGGGTTATCTCCCCCTAGCCTTTGAAGATCCCTATACTAACTGCAAGTCAGCAGTACTGGTTTTGGTCCGCCCCGAAATATTTTCGTTACCCACCATATCTAGTCAGCTTCCCCCTATCCGCCACCTAGGGGGGCGCCTGGTGGAAGACCAGTAACTCCAACCCGGATGTTATATATATGATTGAAATTTTGAATTGTAACATTTGTACCAAATGTTGGGTATTATCGCTCTGAACATAAGCACTAATTTTTTGAAGTATGGTATTAGAATGTTCACTCTATAGGGTCCAAGCTAAAAAAGCCTACGTTTGTTGCTGATTAAAACCTAGATTTATTATTAAAATTATTTATATCCTTTTTTATTTTATAGGGAGAATGGCACCAAGAAAAGAGAACAGTGAAAAAGAAAAAGTGGAATCAAATAAAAGTGTTAATTGCAAAAAAGAAAAAGCCAAGTAAAATGTCAGAAGTACAAAGAGGAAAAAAAATTGAAAAATGAAAAGAGAAGCAGAAAGACGAAGAAGAGAAAAAATAAAAGTAGATATCCCCGTCTTATCAACGTGGGAGCAGTAGACCAATAGTGGATCGAATATGGCTCTGATTTATATAGAAAGCCAGAACTGCATGCGGAAAGATTAAAAACATTTCAGAAATAAATGAAAGATAGAAAAGAGCCCAGAGGAAAAAAAATACGTGAAAAAGTTAGAAGGCATAGAGAGAAGAAAAAGGAAGAAGCAGTAAATAAAATGCTGGAAGGTGCAGTTCCTTCTGACAGTGATAATGATAGTAACAGTCCAAAAGTTGAAAGTAATATTGTTGTGCCTAACATTGGCCGGGCAGTAACCTGCCGAAAGGAAAGTGGTAAGAAAGTGGCAAACCGAGCCGCCCTAGCTCAGTGGTAGAGCGTTATTGTAGAATTCGGGAGGTCCTGAGTTCAACCGACATCTTGACTAAGTTTTTTCAGGGTTTTTCCTCAGTCGCACCAGGCAAATACTGGGATGGCACCTTCAATATAGACCCTGGTCGACACCTTCTCGAATCCTCGCCTCACCTATCCCGGCCTGAGCCTTAGATGCCTAAAAGCCATAAATAAAAAAAAGTGGCAAAGCGAAATAAATCCAAGTGTTAACAGAGCAATTTGAAAGAGAAATTAGAGAAAAATAAAAAGCGAGCGGAAAGATATAGAAAGAAATATTCTCGTTCGAAAGAACGTTTAAGTAATAAAAAATAGCCCAAAAACCAGAAGAAGGAATTTTCTCAGAGGAGAATATGTTTCCCCAAAAGTTAGAAAAAGCTTAGAATGTTCCGCTGTACTTACATCTCAAATTAAGGAAAACTATGAATGTAACAAACATTTCCGAAAATCCCTATCCTTAGTATTATCAGGGAAAATTATAAAAAAGTATAGGAGCGTGAAAAAATTGAAGACTGCGTTCAATCTTATTTTAAAAGATTACAACATATTACTAAAGAAGAAAATATCTTTGAGGCGTTGAAAGCAAAAGGAGCGTATAAGACAAAGAATCAAAACTAAATAAGATGTAATCAATTTCTTTCAACAAGATGATGCTAGGAGACTAGAACCTAGCAAAAACGATTGCATTACAACATAACACCCCATTTTAAGTTTAGTGAAATGTGTACTCAAATCCACATTAAGCGTAAAATTTGAAATATGACATTGTCTTACAGTTTTCTCGTTAATAAAATTTATTAAACCTAGATACGTCTTGAGCGAGTCTGTTTTGTAACCTCCGTGATATAAATGTGTCTGCCAAATAATAAATTGCCTTTTTCCAAATAAACATATATGTTGTTGACCTCGTCTACAATATGTATTTGTTTAGCTCTTAGGTATTTAAAAATAAAATTACACATTCTTTTTCTAAGTTTTAATTTTCTGTTTTTCCCAATGACAAAATTCCCCTTAATTTCGGAATCAACCATGTCGCTTTTTTTCTGCTGGAAATAAATCGACGATTTTGATCACTTAATACCTTAAGTGTTCTTTTGACTCAAATAAGTTCCAACAAGTTACTGATAGTAGACAAGAACACGCACTCACGGAGTCGTTCTTTATGTTGTCTTTCACAATTTATTCACCAGTGCGCAGGTAAACATTAATAAAGGTTTAATGCACTAAAAAATGTAAACATTGAGGTGGCTGTGCCAGGTACAAATGCTGCTGTTGAAAGAACCTTTTTAGTTCTAAATTCTCAATAGACTGATAAGAGGAATTGTTCTGTAGTAGAAACGAAACAAGCAATTGTTGTCAAGTCTCATTTTCAGGATCTTAGTTGTAAACAGCTCCATAGTCTGTTGTTAAATAATCTTACTCTTTCAAGGTATTCATTCATCAGACCGTTCTGAACCCAACTTTTCAGATATTGTAGATTGTTAAAATGTGCATATGAACGTTAGTATCAAATCGATGGTTATTACTTGATTAAACATCTTCCTAGCAGTTCTTGGTAGTTAAACCATTGTTGTACAATTTAAGTATTCTGTTTTGTCCCGTTTTTATCTCTAAATCTATAACACGTCTTTTAATCTGGTCACCCTATGGTAAATGTAATATATGTCTGTGATGTCATGGAAAAGCAGAGGCGTCATTTCAGATTATCCCCTCCCCCGAGTTAGAGAATATAAACGCAATAAAACGTAAAATAACTTCTTTAAAAAGACAAGTTAAACCGATATAAAAACACAATGAAAAGTAAAGAAATAGAAATATATTTCAAAGTTTTGTAGGAGTTCGGAACTAAATATATAACTAAAACAACTACTTATAACGTGCTACACAATGTGGGCTAGTGAATTTTAATTGCCTGTTATAGTAATTAATTTGGCGCCGCCCTCATACAAACATCACAAATGAGAAAAAAAAATAGGAAGTGTGTTTATTTTTTACTTACAGTGCGTTTTTAAGTCGGGCGTTTATTTTCGTCTTCTATAAAGAAGTTTGTATCTATATACTCTTTTCCTTTCATTAGGACCACTCAAGAATAATTCTGCATTACGTCTGTATGGAGTTACAATTGGATCGCCGAGAAACCCTGTGCGGCGCCTGCCGAAGATTGACTAGTATGCCGCGAAATTGCTTGCTTGCCGCGCTGCGAGAACACAAATATTTTTTAATGGTAAAATAAAGGAAAAGTGAAATGGAAATTTAATATCTTTAAGAACGTTATTTGTTAATACGTGAAAAACAGTACATCGTAACAAATTGGAATTGTTAAAATTATTGAGTCAGTAGTTCATTTTTGTAATTAAATATAGACTTGTTTATTTTGGAACTTAGTATGGCATCAAAAATGAAGCCCGGAAATCTCGGAATGATCACAGTTCGTGTTCCAGTGTAGATTATTCATTTTGTGGCATGGCACTCCCTTAGCGTGTATAAGTACCAATATTCCATCCTTTTTAGTGAGGCCAATTGCGTTCTTTGCGGTTTGTAGCTTATTTCTTATTAGTGGTTCTTGGTAGGGCTGTTCGATTTTGAAAATCGGAAATCGAAATTGATTTTTCAATTAAAATGGAAATAGATTTTCAATTAAAATGGAAATAGATTTTCAATTAAAATGGAAATAGATTTTCAATTAAAATCGAAATAGATTCTTTTGATTTTAATCGACACCGATTTTTCGATTTTAATGGATACCGATTTTTTAAATTAAAAGCCGAAACAGATTTTTTGATTAAAATCGTTACCCATTTTTTCGAGATTAAAATTCGAAACCTATTTTTTTATTAAAATAGAAATTCAGTTTTTTAAATTAAAGATTCAAAACTATTTTTGGATTAAATTAATATATTTTGATTAAATCAAAGCAGGATTTTTTTATATATAAAGTAGAAATCAGTATTCCAGGACAAATTATATTAAAATTCAATTTTACTGAATTCATGGGGAAGTAGAATTTAGGTTGTCCATTGAAATTAAAGAGTTCCCGTTAGTGTGTGTTGAAAATGTGCTTGAGGAGTTTCGAGTTTTATAAAATCTCAAACTTCTTTCTAGGACACACTAAAAAAGTGTAACCTTTAAATGGATTTAAATAAAAGTCGCGTTTTCTTACGTTTAATTTAATTATAACTTATATTTTACTCAAAGTTCGAAAATCATATCCACAAATATTTTTGAAGAATGCCAGGCAAGCTATTTGCATGAAAATTTCCAGTAATTTGACTGATCATAGAGCGCTCAGCTATGGTGCAATACGATCCCCGGGTTCGTGTCATGGAAGTCCAGGGTCTTATGAACAGAACCAAGCTGACAGTCAAAGAAATCACCGTTACGAAATAGTACATAGGGTGATAAACGAATTGCTCGAACTCTGAAAACATAAATGTCATTCCCACGAATAATGCACTACCATGACTTTTAATTCTCGATTTGTCAGGTAGGGATCGGAATACCCATTGATTAAGAACATTTCCTATTTCTACCAAAATAACCGATCACAATGGCGGCGGCGTAAAATAAACGTTACCAAATGATTTTTAAAATTGTATATGTAACTGTATGTGTAAACACATGACTTGAATGAATGTTAATTTAGCAAGATTCCGTGAAGTTTAGGTTGAATATTATTACTCACTTATATTTAAATATGACAGAATTTTTCGAATTCTGTCACATTAAAGTTTATTTATATGTAAACGGCAATTTTACCTACGAGTTTCTATTGAATTTTAGATGTCACACATTGGAATGAAAGTTATTTTCTTTAAGTTAAATTGTATAGGCAATTTAACAATTGTTAAACTGTTAAATTATATCTCCGCCGTTAGCAACTTATATCAAAACCACTCAGTTCTGAAATCGCAGTGTAAGCCTGAATCATGGAAAGAATAAAGTTACATGTTTTACGTTCCTCTCCCTATTTGGAAATTTAATTTCCAATTTTATTCATTTTTCAATTACATTACTGTGAAGATTGATTAAAAAAAGGTGTTGTGTTAAAAATTTTAGTTTTTATAGATTGGCGACGTTCTCATAAAAATAGAAGTACTCAGTTCATTATCAGTGTGTACTACAAGCTAATAACAAAAATTTGTTATACAAGAAAAGTATTCATTATAGGCATTGCATACTCTCTTAGAATATGCAATATATATATTCTTAAAAAATAAAGCAACTTTCCATTATCAAACTTTCAATTCGAACTCAACAATTCGGGTAGCGAGAGTGAACAAATAGCAACGAAAAAAGTAATCAATGGTTTGACACAGATTTGTTACATCGCTTGTAACGTAAAAAGTTCCCAAGCTCAACGTCCACATATTTTTCAAATAAGCTTTTAAAAATGCTCATTATGATATAATGAGTTACTTCAGACAGGCAAAGTATCTAGAAGTTTTTTTTAGGTAGGGCTTAAATTGACGGGGATGGGGGATATTCCGCTTCCCTCTCACTGAAGTCCTCTTGCCCCTTCTTGCCTGTTTGGATCCGCCAGTGAATGAATATCATCGAAAAAAAAATCGCCATTGTGCGACCTTCAGTATATATCATTATATATAGAGTATATTCAGATGCTAAAGCTGCAAGCAAGTAAATGCCAGTTTGGTGATTTTCTGGATGAAGCCCTAGTAAACCAACTGATTCTAGGGGTAAGGAATGTATCAATTCGTAAAAAGCTTCAGGCAGTAGATAAACTACACTTTGAAAAGCAACGCTTATTTCATCATAGCATGAATTAATAGAACGAGTGCTAAATTGTCACATCGGTTAGGTTTAACTAATCTGAATTCATCTGTGGTGAATAAATTGGACAGCAAAGGCAATCGTCATGCAATTGTGGTCACAAGAGCAGCATCACATCTGTAATGCGTAAATGCTATTATTGTGCATTATCGCATCCAAAAGGTAAATGTCTGGCTTTTAATGAAGTCTGTGATAAATGCAAATTTAGAGGCCATTATAGGATGTGCTGTGAGCAAATTCAAAAATGGAAACAAAAACGCAAGCAGCAGGAGACTATTCATGTTATAAGCAATGAACAAGACAAAACAATCTTACAGGAGTCTGGCTTTGGGTAAATGATATATGGTTGCTTAGTGTAGATTCTCGAAGATCGACCCAGAATTCACCAGCAGCAATGACGCGTGTATATATAAAAGATAGACCTTTTCATATATTAGTAGATTCAGGTTGAGATAAATATAATGGATAATGAGAAAGTTGAAATACTTGGTGTTTTGGTAGTTGAATTTCGTTTATTTAACAACTTTTAGTTTTACTGAAAAGGTATTCACATGCATTACTGACTACGATTAAATCTCGATTGCTAGGCATTGATATATTTCTGAAGTTCAGGTTGATTGAATACAAGTTATTGAAAACGCAAAAGTAGCCATCACTATCTCAAGTTCATTGTATCCTCCAACTCTTGATTTATTCCTAAGTCCTAAAAGCTCATATTTTACTCCAATGCATTAAGACCGCTTTAGACGACAGCATTTATGCTACGATGAATCTTACGATTAGCAGTAGTGCCAGACTGTGAAAGCAAGAATGCTACAATAGGGCAAGATGCTATGGTATAAATCCATAACTTTTTTCTTTTTTTCCCTGGAAAAATGCTTTCGCTAAGATTTATGGTACGAGAAATTTTCTCGTCTAAAGCGGTCTTTACTCACCAGCAAAACTCTACAACGTTGTCGAAATCTTTCTTTAAAATTAGATTTCTTTACAAACTAAAGTGCATATCACGAATCTGAAATAGTTTCTGTTAAAAGAAATATTGCACATCGTGAAAGTAAAGATTAAAATTCCTTACCAAAACAAAAACTATACATTTAAGTGTCAAATGAATTGACATGCCCACCCAGGTCGTCCTGTTGCCTTGATAACTGTACGGTTCGCCACGGCATGGATTTTGTCAGGTGTTCAAACTATGTCTACTGAATGGCAAGTAACAAAGAGCTTCGCTGGAGAGTAGTGCATCTTAAGCGCGAATAGACTGTTGGACTCCACATATTCTCAGAGACGTCGTAATGTTCCACAGGCTGCTCCAACAAAAGTAGATAGACTCATCAGCAAACCAGGGGCCCTCGGCAGCCTGTTGCAAAAAAGGGGGCTTACCCAGACTCAACGTCGTCAAACCTATCCTGGATACAAGCTGATATTACGCCACAGGAGAGGGCACAAAATAAAAGAAACACCACTATCGGACCTGAAGGGAGGGTACCTACCCATCAGTACCCTGCTTCAGCCACATCGAAGACAGAACATAGACTAGTCTAGTATACAAAGCATTCATGTAAGCCCGAAAGAAGTGTCCAAACGCAGAAAGTTGGAAAAAACAGAAAGCTAAACACGAAGAAAAGCATCCCCAAAAAGGTGGGAGAGACGCAGGCGAGAACATCCCGCTAGAAAACAGAACACAAAAGCTATTTTAGTGACCTAACGCAACTAGGTCCCTAAAATAGTACCAGGCTCAACACAGCCGCGTACTAGTTAATATTTAACACGAAAATTTGGATGCACAGAACTAATTTGACTACTCTCTAAAAATTGCTGAAGCATTGGATCAAATATCAAACTTTAACTTCATCTGCAGTTACTTTCTCACATATAAATAAATTAACACTTCGCGGACTGAAATGTTGAAAGGTTAAGAACCTTTCCAGTAATATCACAGTGATGGTAATCTACCTACATCATAATGAAACTCTTGACACAAGAAATATCTGGTAAAAATTTAATTTATTTTTACTTAAAAATGACAATCGCAAGCCAAGAAACTGATTGCTGAATATTCTTGAAAAAAGTTTCCTAAGAGAATCTCTTGAACATCAAAATGAGCATTGAAAATGCTGTCAATTTCACATAACAAAAGGGTAAATTAATTATATGCAGAAAAGCTCTGTTCAAGAACAAAATATATTTCACATACTTATTTTTCAAAAAGAAACAAGTTACTTTTATATTCCAAAAGGTGGTAGACATTCTATACTTCAGCCCATTTAAATCAAAATTTCCTCAATTACTGAAGAATAACATTTCTTTCAACGAAAAGATTTTTATTTACAATGTAGCTACTGGGCAGCAATTTAGTTTATTTTCAAAACGTTGCTAAAACATTTCGTATGTAATTTTTATTTTTAAACTTCATTCATCGTAACCTTCAATACTGATACTACAAACATGGTCTACTAGGGTTGGATTAGCTATTAATTTACAATACGAGTTTCCATGAGCGAACAGACTTACAGTTTGCATACGTAACGAAGATGTTTTAAACTTTGCAAAATACGAAAATAAAACAGGGAAAACGTTGAATCTCACGGTTAACAAAAACTGACATGTAGAGATTTCGTGCAATTTTTACATATACTAGTTTTCGGAAGAGCAAACAAAAATGCTGAATGGGAAAATAACGTGCATTCTGAAAGGTAGCAACCATTATCTCACATAGCAAAATGACGTCCCAGGGATATCTGACGGATCTCCTGGCAGGATATCGGGACGTCCGTAGGACGTCCTGTTTAAGTCCCGATTACATTCATGGGGCGTATAGTTATAATTAATCCTTCGTATAACTATACGAAGGCATATCCTTCGTATAGTTATAATTAATTAAATAATAATAATAGTAAGGTCGATTTAATTTATAGAAATTCCAGGTAGGTAATCCCGCACGGCTTTCCGGGGGACCTCCATACGGGATGAACTGTTTGTATTGCCCACAGAGTTATCCCACGGCCGTCCTTAGGACATCGCTATGGGAGCAGGACCATTCTGACGGTAATGAGATCTAAACGGGACGTCCCAGGGACGTACTCTGCTATGTGGGATAGTGCAAGGTAAAATATTCAACGTATTTGAACCAAAATTTTAATATGCTGAAATTTAGTTATCTGAACGTAGGTGAAAGAAACTTGGGTTTCTCGGAGAGAAAGAGGAATTTCAAGACATTAAACATACATACCTGAATTTAGATAACCGACCCCCGATGTATATCAAATTAAGCAGATATTCTTACGGTGCACATCACAGAAAAAAACACACTAATTTCATATGAAGAAAACACACAGAAAAAGGGGTTGAAATATAATTCCAACCACACTGAAATTATATTTTTTAATTAAAAAACAAAACCACTGAACACCACATTCACAACAAATCACCTCACAAACTGATGAACACCACTTCACACAAACAAACTGCCATAAAGATGCTTCGTCTCGCCCACTCCCGGTCAAGGCCAATATGGAGGGTGTAAGACGCCAAACTGCAGCATTCGATTCACAGCTTCTTTTATAAAAGATATGGAGAAACAGCTCCCAAAAGTAGTTGTTATTTACTAGTCGATGCTGCTCTATATATTAATAAACTTTCCGGACATTGGCTGCATTATCATATTGCTTTTATATAACTTTCGGAGGCAGCGTAAATTTTGAACAGCCTTTCCTACTCTACGACCATGTGTTAACTACTGACTGGCGTCAACCAATCACAGAAGAGAATCAAATTAGACAACCCGGAGCTAAAGGGGGTGTGGTTTACCACCAAAATTTCAACGAAAAATACAACAACAATCAGATCCTTTTGTTTGTTTTTAAAGACTTTCAACGAAAGAAAAATTGTTCAAGAATATAATTAAATAAAATATGCGAAGAAATATTCAGTAATAAAATGAAGAAACAATAAAGATAAAAATCCCGCCAAACAACAGTGAAAGGGATGATCTGTATGGCTAATCTTCATTGTCATCTAGACAAATAAAACTCTTTGAAGAAAGCTGAAGACGAAAAATATCGCCGACAAAGCACGAACAGAAAATAATAAGAAAACACGAAAAAAGGGGAGAGTATAAGATATGTTGCGACCAAGTGGGTCGCTACAACGTTCTAATGGATTAAAGTCCACAAAATTTACTAGTGCTCTTAAATTAATTATAATTACGCTTTCGTGTTGTGCATCTGCACCCAGAACTTTGTTTTCGTAGAACAGACAGAAAAGACTTTTGCGGTGATTACAGTATTTTTTCTTTATTCGTGCAGTAACCGATATGAACAACTATATTATTTGGAAATTCCCCTACAAACTATCTTATTAGGTTAGTGCTGCAATCATACTTGTAATTAATCTATTTACATTTGAAACAATAGCAACTCAAATTAGTGCTCACTATTTAGACATTTGGAAAAGTTACTTGATATATCCCGTCATGTTTAAGATAAATGTCAGTATTTACCGTTATCGGCAGACAATCGTCGAGAAAGACCGAGTAGTTTCTTTTACCTTATTGGAAGGTCTGTTTTCAGTTTGGCTGTGATTTGCTCACACACGCAGAAATGTAAAAGGCCTTTCTTACCTTAACAACAATTCTAATGATGGTCAAGTATTTGTTGCCGCTATGTTGATCGCTTACATCATAGAAATATAATAACCTGCTTCTAATGTTTTAGTTAATTTTTCCTTCATTTTATTCCTATTTTACTACAACGCATGAAGTACTCATTCTGGTTTTAAAAAAACTCGTAAAAAGACTCTCTTCCACTTCAGTCATCCAGAATTATGATAACGAAAAAAAAAATTGCTGAAGTGGAATACAGAAATTACACTAGTTATATCTATAACGTAAACATACTTATCCTTACGTAAAATATAGTTTATTTCTAAATTAGACCTTTTCCATTCTGCCAACTGGAAATTGACAGGAGTTTGGGTAATTAACTAGTTATAAGAACAATAGAATACTTTTAAATTTCATCTTCTACATCACTATCTGTGAAAACTCAGGACTACTAAAATAATAATAATAATAGAATAATCTAGAAACCTGTAGGCATTTTACACTGTTACCTTTCGAAAACTAAATCAAGTGTTAGACAATGATATTATAAATAAGAAGAAAGTAACATTTATACATCTAACGTTCTGATACGTATTGGGAATTCGAAGCGTAATGTGCATGACTAGTTTTAAATATGGGTTGGGTTTACATATTAGAAGTGTAACTGCTCTCGAGCACATGCATTCATAGGATCTGTTGTTAAACCTTACATGAGAATACAGTTTTGAGCACATATTTACTGTTTTTGAATTTAATACACAACACTTAAACTTTTCTGAGTGCCTATTCGTAATGTAAAAAAGACAATTCTGTAAGCAATGCGAGTATACAAAAAAGAAAAATATATTCGGAAACTAAAATATAACCCCGTTTTATAAGAGAAAATCTAAAAGAATAGTATTTTAGGGATGGGAGGAGATTCGAACTGAGGACCCTTCACACCACAAGTATAAAGCCTAACCACTACGCTACGAGGACGCTGTGGTACATCATCTTGATAAGCTTCTGATTCACTGTTTATTTGGTCTTCACTTCGAAAGTTAAATGAGATTTTATAACTTTTTTCGCTCTATTTCGGGGAATATAATAGTTTCTGTCAGATGATTATACAGCGCATGCATTAAATCTGTAATCTTTGTTTGCGTAATGTTTCATTTGAGTGAACATTCTGTCTATTTTCAGTTTCAGATAGTACTAAAGATATAGACTGTTTCGGCGAGCGAAAACAATTTCCCTTTTTTTCCTCTAAATTTCCCTATGTTGTCAAATTTCTGACTTTTTGACTTAGAAATTTTTTGACAATTTCTCAATTTTTAATATTTTCTTTCTAGTTTCGTTATTTATTAATATTTTTGTGACAACATTTCAGGGAATATTAGTTTTTACATACTTTACAAGTATAACAATTAAGCGAACGTCAGAATCCAAGGAGAAAAATATTTGTCAAAAACTGTCAAATAAAGAGATACGAAAGATTTTTTGAGCATGAGTGTACGTAGGATCTTATTATTATGTTGACAAACCCAGCGATAAAGTTGTGGCTTTAATTGATCCTGTCAACGGTAAGATCGTAGGAACAAACACATTGTAAATTGCGGTGTCCCACCGAAGAGACCCGCCAACGGTGGTTGGAACTAGTGAGGAAATTCACGAATCAAGATACATTCAGACAAGTAAAAGAACGGCTCTACTGATGTGATAAACATGTTTTTCTAAGAAGTGTGAAAAACTAAACCACCTGATGAGAGAATTGACGGACCAAGTATCGTAAGTCCTTATTCGGGGCGCCATATGTAACATGATTGCCAGTGTGAAAAAAATCTCTGAAACGAAAAACGCCTTATTTTGTACATAGAAATTTTCGTTGCTCTATGCCACATGTAAATAGCTTTTACCATATTTATCTACATTATTGAACTAAATTGTACAAATATATTCGTGTGCATAACTATTTCATATCTGAGCATGTATTGATGCCTGTTAGGCGTACTGTGTTAAGAGAATAAGGGCAGTAGTAGTAACATATTTGTGGTGAAGCACGCTAGGTGGCAACGACTTTCACTCGCCGGAAGTCATTATCTGCTAACAATTACTGAACTACTTCCTTCAGATTTTATGGAAATGTAAATCGAGATTATTGTGATACCTACCAGAACTATGACTGAAGAAAAGAAGCGGAGGCTATGATGTTATTAAAAGTTGAGCTGCACCGGCTGCAGAAATTTGACAATTTGAAGTGATAGTAATGGCGATATGTGCGCACTGTGGTCAGAAGAAAAAGTGATGTTTTTAAGACCCTCTAGGTAATAACTTCTCAATTTTGGAAGACGATTTCGACTGATACCTTGTCCGTAGGCAACTGCAAAGCGCTATTTGGCTTGGTTAAGTTGCCCTGCATGAGTGCAACAACAGTCAGTGGTAGCCCCAACAGTGAAGTAAACCCTTGGCATACTGGCTCATCGGGGTGTTAAGGAAACCTATGTTAGTTTATGTGTCGAGACTAGTTACGAGGGCAGGACAATAAACGATTCCCCCGGAAGTCAGCCTGACAGTAGAATTGTATCAGGACACCGACGTGCTTATCAAGTATTTAGTAGCGGAGTAGTACACTCGCTCGCCGTGCACCATGTATAGGAAGTAGTTGGGAGAAGTTTGTAAGGGCAGTAATATCCTCTCATTCACGACAGACCTATTATAGGTATAAAAACAAGCAGTAAAGAAGTTAGGAGAACAATTTCATTAGTTTAATGAAAGTTGATTAGTTCATTAGTTAATATTAGTTCAACGTTTATTCTGGTAAGGAAGTAGGACATTTATTATTCACGAGAATAACTGAAGTTTTAGGAAATTGTCAGGAAGTTTTGGGACACAAATTTCCATATGTAGTTCAAGAGAAGAGAATTTTAGTATATGCTTTCAAGAATTGTTGCCAAAAGTAGTAAACGTTGACGACCTAGTAGTATCCGAGATTGTTCAACTGCAGTTAGTATTATTGAAGTGGAGTACACGTTTAGATAGGATGATGTCTGTTAGCACTAAGATAAATGTTGTAAATAGAAGAGTGCGTGTGTAGTTAAATCTTAGTATGAGTGAACTGGCACTTTTGTCATGAACTAATCCATCGTTATATTTATTGTTTAGTTAATAACTGTAAAAATGCTTATAACTTGTCAAGTACAAATTATAATTCAGTGTATACACTGAAGATACAGATAGTGGTATTTAACGAACTGGTTCACGAGAGTAATACATTCTCAAGCAGTTCCATCATAAATGTAACGATGGATTACTTCACGACAAAACTGCCAGTTCACTCATACTAACATTCAACTACACACGCACTCTTCTATTTACAACATTTATCGTAGTGCTAACTGACATCATCCATCAGAACGTGTACTCCACTTCAATAATACTAAATGCTGTTGAAGGATCTCGTATACTGCTAGGTCGTGAACGTTTACTACTTTTGGCAAAAATTCTTGAAAGCATATACTAAAATTCTCTTCTCTTGAACTACGTGTGGAAATTTGTGTCCCAAAACTTTCTGCCTGACACTTTCCTAGTACTTCAGTTATATTCGTGAATAATAAGTGTCCTACTTCCTTACCAGAATAAATGTTGAACTAATATTAACTTCAAATCACCGATCTGCCGTGATTAAACTAATGAAACTGTTCTCCTAACTTCTTTGCTGCTTGTTTTATACGTATAACAGGTCTGTCGTGATGAGAGGATATTACTTCTTCCTGTTACTTCCTATATATGGTGCACGGCGAGCGAGTGTCGTAGAACTTCCGCTACTAAATACTTGATAAGCACGTCGGTGTCCTGCCCTCGTAACTAGTCTCGACACATAAACGAACATCAATTTCCTTAACATCCCGATGAGAAGCCAGTATTCCGCATTCAAGGATTTACTACACTGTTGGGGGCTACCACTGACTGTTGTTGCACTCATGCAGGGCAGCTTAACCAAGCCGAATAGGGTTTGCAGCTGCCAACGGACAAGGTATCAGTCGAAGTCGTCTTCCAAAATTGAGAAATTATTACTTAGAAGGTCTTAAAAGCATAACTTTTTCTTCTGACCACAGTGCGCACACATCGCCACTACTATCACTTCAAGTGATCAAATTTCTGCAGCCGGTGCAGTTCAATTCTTAATAACATCATAGCGTAACGCTCCTATAGCACCTCGAACCTACCAACTATCCAACCCGGTATTAAGAAATTTATTTATGAAAGACCGTTATGAGGACTGCTTCACTAGAATCTTATATAAAGGAACACTGACATTATCATTTCTATAAACCTGCAACAATAACAAATTACATAAAGCAGGAATGACTGTAACAAGCAAACAGGACACTATAAAATTGATATTTAAGCATATGCTATGTATCGATTACGGCAATGACTTTTCCGGATAGCCCGCAGGAAAAAAAGCAACGTATCTGAATTCCATGGGCCATCGTGTCTGTGTCTCGCTGACCTTCGCACCCATAATTGGGGAAACAAAGCGTAAAGAGAAATATTGGTACTCCCAAAAAACAGTTCTTGATTCACTTGCGATACAGTAACCAGAGCCCTGCACGGGCCGGGCGCGCCCGTTCGGACCGGCCCGTTTCACATACAACGGGTCGGACCGGGCCGAGCAGTAGGCCTATGTTAATCGTAATTTGTTTGGAAAACTGACCCTTTTTACAATAATTTAAACTACTGTACTACTACCACCACCACTACTACTACCACTACCACCACTACTATTACTACTACTACTGCTAATACTACTACTATTATAACTACTGCTAATACTAGTATTTCTACTACTACTGCTACTACTATTTCTACTACTATTAATACTGCTGCTGTTACTACTACTATGACTACTGCTACTACTACTAATAATAATACTGCTAAACTACTACTATTACTAATACTTCTACTACATGATGTATCGATGTGAAACTTGGACATTGAATGCGCAAACGACTCAGAGATTAAGAGTCGCATAAAGAGCAATGGAGATGCATGCTAGGAATAACCAGGAGGGACAGGAAGACAAATTAATGGATTCGCGCACAAATAAAGGTAGAGGATGTAATTAAGACTGCGAAGAAAATGAAGTGGAAATGGGCTGGGTCACATAGCTAGACGAACACATGGAAGATGGACGACAAATGTACTACCTGGAGGCCTTCTTCCACACACACACACACACACACACACACAGTAGTAGCAGCAGCAGTATTAGTAGTAGGAGAGTAGTTTAAATTAGTATATATGCCCTGTTCGGCCCGACAGCATATATGTCCGGGCCGGTTCGGTCCGCAATGTGCCCGGCCCGATTTGCTGCAATTTTCTCATCTACATGTGAGAAAGTTTTGAAGCCAACCCACGTCACGGCAAGAATAAACGTAGAAAATGGGAATTTCATTTCGAGGGGGAAAGGAGGAATTTGAATAATTTTGAGCGTTCGATAGGGCAAACTTGCATTAAATACTTCATGACGTAATTTAAAAAAAGAAATTGAAATTATAATGGTATTCAATGTATGATGAATGCAACAACGTACGTTGATCGTTAATTCAAATGTTAAGAAAGGGTTACGCTTTTGATTTTTATGGGTGATGAAACGAAAACTGATATTACTGGTACCCTTTATTTCGAGCACTTGTGTTAACATTGCATATTGGAATTTAGCTACTAATACTAGATGCGCGTGTCAAGATTTAGGGCTCATTTTCATAAAACTTTGCGTTGCCTTGAAGAATGTTAATACCCAATTTGGTGTGAATATTTTGAACGGTACAAAGAAGTACGGTAAAAGGGGACCTCCTCGTGGAATACGATTTGTATCCATCCAGTTTTGTTCTAGTTCTCGAAGAGTAATTAAGAACGTACTCGGTGAAGTATTATTACCCCATCTCCTGTTCTCTGCAATCCCAGCTAGGATTGTTACGAGTTTCAAAGCGCTTGGAAATCGGTAACCGGTTGATGTAGTGATTAGCGTGTCGACTTCGATTCCCGCACACCATAATTTTCAAAAGTTTTTTTAACAACCGAATTTTTTTGAAAACATTTTTCTTTGTGTTCATAAAGAATTGCTCCAGGCTAGGTTAGAAAAGTCAGAATAGATTACACACACACACATTATATATATATATATATATATATATATATATATAATGTGGAAGAAGGCCTCCAATGTAGTACATTTGTCGTCCATCTTCCATGTGTTCGTCTAGCTATGTGACCGGCCCATTTCCACTTCATTTTCTTCGCAGTCTTAATTACATCCTCTACCTTTATTTGTGCGCGAATCCATTAATTTGTCTGCTGTCCCTCCTGGTTATTCCTAGCATGCATCTCCATTGCTCTTTATGCGACTTAATCTGAGTCGTTTGCGCATTCAATGTCCAAGTTTCACATCCATACATCATGTAGTAGAAATAGTAGTAGTATTAGTAATAGTTTAGCAGTATTATTATTAGTAGTAGTAACAGCAGCAGTAGAAATAGTAGTAGTAGTAGTAATAGTAGAAATACTAGTATTAGCAGTAGTTATAATAGTAGTAGTAGTAGTGGCAGCAATAGTAGAATTAGCATTAGTAGTATTGGTATTAGTAATAGTAGTGTTAGCAGCGTTAGTAGTAGTGGTAGAAGTTTTGCCTATCTTCTCTGTTACTAGTAACGCACTAATGAGTGTAGTATAAGACTTTTTAGTCCATGAGCTGTATTATATATAAACATGATAATTTATTATGGACAATTCAAGCACAGATAACAAATACACAGACAAAATGGAAATATAGAAATGAACCCTGGGGTAACCTTTGACACGATTTTCCCATTCGAGAAGGAAAAAAGAAACTGCAATGTTTTGAAGACACATCTGTCACTTTCCATTGAATATTGAAGCACTGACTTGAATTATCAGATTTGGTTGTTCTCAGACCGATTAAGCCCTGTCCGTTTGTGCCCAACCCGTTCTCAGCCCGGCTCGAAATTCGGCCGAGCCGGGCCGGGCCTGGGTTTGTAGGGCTCTGACAGTAACATCGATGAGTATCTAGTTCATTCATAACCATTATAGAAGTCTTCCTGTGGTCTATCTGGTAAGGCGGATACACGCTGTAGAAATGTATTTCAAAACTTGAGACTTAACCTTTTCTCTCAAATCCTCTCGCTTATTATTTGTCTATAGCTACATCCTAACTTAGATCTCAGTATAAAATAAGCACGGAGCAGGATCCGTTGCGATAGCCTGTGTTTCTTTTATTCAGTCATAGTTCTGGTAGGTATCACAATAATCTCGATTTACATTTCCATACTTTAAATCTGAAGAAAGTAGTTCAGTAATTGTTATCAGATATTGACTTCCGGCGAGGGAAAGTCGCTGTCACCTAGCGTGCTTCGCCACAAGTATGTTACTACTACTGCTCGTATTCTCTCAACACAGTACGCCTAGCAGGCATCAATACATGGCCAGATATGAAATAGTTATGCACACAAATGTATTTGTACAATTTAGTTCAATAGTGTAAATAAATATGAAAAAAGCTATTTACATGTGGTATAGAACACCGAAAATTTCTATGTACAAAATAAGGTGGTTTTCGTTTCAGGGATTTTTTTCTTCACACGGGCAATCATGTTACATATTTCGCCCGAATGGTCAGTAAAATAACAAAAAGTCATTCGAATGGAGTGTACAGAAGTTTATTTCTTTAGTGCTTAAGAAACAAGGAGTAGTGACAGTAAGTCTTGAAGTGTTTTTGACGTGAAAAGCTGTGTTGTAACTTAGTGCATAAACGAGAATATAATAGCAATGGGATCTGGAAACATTAAATCTTCCTTTTGAGGAATAAATGTGGTGCTGAGTGCATGGGGAAGAAGAATCAACTGCCTGATGAGTTAAAGGACGTCAGTGAGGAAATCAAAAGTTCGTACCTTCAGTGCGTCGAATGCCAAGAGACTTTTTATATCTCCTATAGTCACCCAGATGATGACGAAGATGATAAACAGGAGGTAGTAAAAGAGATAGGCAATGACGATACAGGATGGTGTTGTGCGTCCTGTCGAATGAAGAGTACACAGGAAAAACAAAATAATCCTGCCGATAATATCGAGATGCTCACCAAGATGATGAGTATGATGAATGCTCATGCTCCACATGAAAGATCAAAAGACTGCAATGAACCACCAAATAATGGCGATCAACAATCAAGAGAGCAAGATGGAAAACCAGAAAAGAGCTGTTGAATGAATTGATACCGAAGGTTGACCTACAGAGTGAATTGGCATTCAAGGTTGACAAACTGAGTGGACCCCTAAAGTTGATCAGTTGGGTTCAAAGGTCGATAAAATGTGTACAGGCATAAACGAGATACAGAATGAAATGAAAGAAACCCGGGAAAAGTTTCAGAAAGAAGTGTCGAAATTGGCGTTACAGATTGAAGAAATATCGAACGAAAAATTATATGTACAAAATAAGTCGTTTTCCATTTCAGAGATTTTTTTTTTTTCACACGGGCAACCATGTTACATCTCAAGGCATAGATCTGGTCCAATGTGGATCTGTTTCTTCAAAATCCACATTGGTGATCTCCACATTACATTCACGTATACACTTAGGCGAGTTAGCAATTACTCATTGCTTTGTAACATGTTTTGAGTAACGAAATTCGGTGGTAATTATTACTATCGAATTTATCGCCTTGTTTATAAAGCGGAACCATTATTGAGCTTTTCCATTCCCTTGGAATCGTCTTCTTTCTCCATATAGCACTTTTGCAGTTCCTTGATAAGTTCCGTTCCTCCCGTTTTAATTAATTCGGTTGGAATATTGTCTGTTTCGGATGATTTGAAATTTTTCAGTTTCTTTATCGACATTTCGATCTTGGACTCGCGCATAGTTCGGGTATCCACAGTTCTGCGGTATAAATTTCAAATTCCTCTGTTTGTTCTCCGTTGTGTAGATTAAGCTTTTCGAAATACATAGTTTGGTAATTTGAAATCGAGACTGATTTTTTGTCTCTGTAGATGACCTCATTGTACAAATGTTCTGTAATGCAAACAAGTGAGGGATATCTCGCGCACAATTAGTGCAAAACTAGTTGACTGAGCAACATTATCGCGTGTGGCATTGTAGAGTGTGGACACGTGTCGTGAAAGTGCGTCGAGGTTCTAAAATGGAGCAAAGATCAAGTTTTGTGCGCGCCTGGGTTACACTGCTACGGAAACATTTCACTTGTTGTAGCAAATGTATGGGGGAGCAATCGTTTATCCCATGCACGTGTATTTGAATGGCACATGTATTTCAATGAAGGACGCGAGTCAATTGAAGATGATGAGCTTTCGTGTGAAGAAAGGACGATGAGAAATTGAGCAGAATCATTACTGAAAACCGAAATGCTACGCTTCGAATGCTTGCTGAAAAGTTAAAGGTGAATAAGGAAACTGAGAGGCAAGTACTGAAACGTTTGATGCAAAGAAAAACACGTCTGAGACCCGATTATCGGGATGATGGCAGGTGTCTGCTTCATTACAATACCCGCAATTACAAAAGCTGTGAATGTAAAGGACTTCTTGGCTCGAAATGGAATCTCTGTGTTGGCACATCTTCCCTATTCACTGAATCTGGCCCCGTACGATTATTTTCTATTTCCTCAACTGAAGTCTGCACTCAAAGGTTCGTAGTTTGATGAAGTACCGACCATCAAGAGGGCTACAACAAGGGTTTTAAACAGCATTACACAAAATGACTTCCAGAAACCCTTCCATGCACTGGTAGGCTGGGTGCACAGGTGCGTGGATGCAGGATTGTCCTACTTTGAATGATCGAAGATAAAATACTTTCTATGAACACTTGCTTATTTTTTCACAGAACCAGTCTCAGTTTCAGCCGGATTCTCCTGAAGATTTCCACGTTCATTTCTAATCATTTCTAACTTCAGCTGGTAGTCTTTTCTTAACAATTTTCCCTTGGTATGTTAACGTATGTTATTTGTATTTCCGTTTTCCATTATCTCCTGAATCTTCTGCGTCAAATATTCTAGCTTTTTGTTTCTGAACCCGCTTCGCATCACTGTAGTGGTTGGTATTTGCTTCGCTTTTATTACTTAGCCATCACTGCATTGCTTGTTTTCATTCCTCGTGAAGCTTAATGTATTCTTCATCAAACCAAGGCTTGTTTTTCTGCAGTTTCTTCTCACATACACGTTCCTTCGCTGCGCTCTTTACTATATCACGAATGGTCATCTCACTTAATAATGAATATCTTACTTAAATCAATTTCGTTATTAACCATCTTTATTATTAGTCGAATCTGCTAAGATTTCGAACATATTTTAGATTTCCAGTTCGTAACTTCGAATTTAAGTTGTTTTGATCCCTTGCTTTCTTTGTTAGTGATACACAATTTTTCCTTCACTTTTGTGATCATTAACTGATGGACGGTGTCACCTTCTGTCCCTCTATAAGCCCTAACGTCCATTATGTTGGTGTGTCTTTGTCTAATATGTGATCTGGTTTAGAGTTTTGCTATCCGGAGATATCCATGTGTATTTGTGTATGTCTTTCTTTATTGTTGTTGCTGATCTCGTAAAGACTGTATTTGGCCATAGTAGGTCTATATATTTTTTTTGTAAGCTCTAGTAAGCAAACAGAACGAAATGCACATTTTATATGCCATTTTAAATTTTTCATTTTATTTCCCAATTTCCGTACTTTATCTTGTCATATTTGATGGACTTCAGTAATAACAGACTTTGTCAAAAGCTGCATGCTAAATTATAATTTTATGTTCTACTTATAATTATCAAACCTACAGTGCAAACGTAATGAAAAATGTTTCTGTTAGAATTCATATTAATATCTTCGAACAGATTGTCTTTGGTGTTCAAGGTGAGATAAGAAAGAAACTAGTCACTTTTCGTGAACCTACATTTCTAGCATTTGGGAGGGCCTTGGTTCGATACCAGCGGCGGACCGTCCTGATTAAAGGTTTCTCCAGTTCTTTTCCTGTCATACTAGGCAAATACCAGGATATTACCTTCAACTTAACCGATTCCTTCCTAGATAAGGCAGATTCCCGGAACACTTTAAAAAAATCATCAGTCGATACAGATACCGATGGTTATGTGAGAACACATTCCATCAGCTTTGATATGTAATTAATATATACAAGTTGCATATAGTTACGTATTTTTTTCTTATAAACAAACCTTGGGTTCGGTCATACTGAGGCCGCCCGTTCACGCAAATACGCATTACTGTGATCTTACTTCCGAGAGAAACATGGCTAAATGTAAATTTATGAAGTAATTTACTTGCATTTTGTGTGTTTGTGCCCGTACCCATTTGGCAACACGGCGTTTCAGCCGATCTGGTTTTTAATCTTTCTGTGTGCATGAAGCAAAGTAAAATTAAAACAACGCATGTCAGGATAGCGGAATTAAGGATTAAACACCAGATTTTCCTATTAAGAAGCACCCACGTTACCGTTCATCCATCCCAATCGATCGAAAGTTTTAGAACTTATGTTCTAATTGAATACGATAGTAACCGAAAAAGTTTTTTTTTTATTATTATTATTATTTTCCTTCATGTGCTGAACAGGCAAATTTGAGCTACGCTAGTCACTTCTGAAAGATGACGGTCGTCGGCAATAACTCTTCCGGGGAGGGATGGGGAAGATAGCCTTAGCTGATGTACTATTTTGGTGTTCACCTGGACAACCTTTTGAATGCCTCTGTCAGAATGGCCGGCAGCAAAGATCAGTTCATAGAAGCTATACGACGTGATTTTGGTAATCCTATAACAGAAAATAGAACCCTCGGATGTAATTTTCTGTGATATCGTACTGAAAAATATGGCGTCATTTCGATGGTAATCGAAAAAATAACAGTAAGACGAGATTTCAGTGAAATCTTAAAAGCTTATTCCTGTCCCATGGAAAAACATTCGAAACAATGTCTTTCAAGACAAACAAATATTCAAATTCTGCGGCTACTTTATGATTCAGATATTATACTTTACTTCAAAATAGGCAACTCTGTGAACAAATAAAGTTCATAGTTGCACTCACGTATTATTCTTTCTTTGGTGTTACTTAATTAGCCAGTATGATGATGCGTAAACGCAAACTAAAAGTTTAGATTATATCACTACAAAATACACCCTTTCTTGATTAGAAAATCTTGACCCATATGAAGATATTAAATTGTAAACTTCCACATTATATTTCGATCTTCTTAGATTCCAACCACTCGAACTGATTCAAAGTTTACATTCTAAATTACGTAATTTTGTCACAGGTATTAATGAGATTGCAACTTTCAAATGTGGCGTACATTTTCGTCTATTTTAGCAATAGGGAACCGAATAAAGTAAAAAAACTTGGCTAACCTAGATTTACCTATCATTACGGTCCAGAAAATAGTGAATTTACGTACAGATAGTTTGGGAAGTTGGGAGTTATTCGCAGAATGTAAACTTACACGAAGGTGCAAAGGGACTCCTGATAAAAGTAATTAAAATTATAGCTTTTCATTAATAAATAATTAATTTGCGATAACGTATCTTTCCTTCCCGAAAGCAAAACAGATCATTAATCTTGGGAATACGTTTCGTGATTGAAAGGGAAACTACTGTCTTTACTGAACAGAAACGTATTCATATTCACCCCAGCTGTTGATTATGATTATTGCTTTTTTTTTTTTTTTTTTTGCTGAAAAACAGTTAAATGATATATGCAGTATGAATATATCAGTCTTTCGTTGAAGATGCAAGGTAGGACTTCTTAGCTTCATTTCACAAATGTAAGTTTATATACGAATATCTCTTAAATAAAGAAAAAACACAGCTTTCTATTCTTTAATAATAATAATAATAAAAAAAAACCGTAACAGTTTCGGAAGTATACCACTTCCTTCCTCAGACTACACTTTAGAACTCTCTTGACAACAGGGGTACGCGTGAGAAAGATGAACCAATTATACTCTTCCTTATTATGGTTACTTTTTCTTTTCCTAAGCAAATATCGCTTGTCAGAATGGCGACACGATACTCAGTAAAAACGCATAGTGATTTAAATGTTATTTTTCGTGGAGATGACTCTCTAAATGCATGGGAAACGTGTTCACAGCTTTAAAATACCGACGTATGGATTTTTTCAGCCGTGAATAAGTCTACTAGAAAAACAATAATTCGTCGTGATCGTAAACATTCAAGCAAAACGCTAATTGACTTTTAAGCTTGGATCTTCTAAGCTTATTTTTGCATTATATTCACAAGAAAACCAATCGATCAGAACTATAGCTAAAATTTGTTAATATAGTGCACACGTAAATGAACATTTCTTACATTTAGATTATCATTACTGTAGATTCTATGTTGCCACATTGTCAATTTTTTATGGACATAAAAAAATATTTTGTCCAATTTTTAGTTGAGATATTACAATGAAGTAGCTTTAATATGCGAAACTAGCACAATCTGGCAATATTGAACAAATATTGTGTGTCAAGAGGAAGATACGAATCACTCATTTTAAGTGGATATAATTAAGTTGAGACCTTCTATCTATACTTAATTTGGTTAATACAGGCTGACAAGGCTATTACACTTAACTTTATTGTACAAGCACAAAGCAAGCGTTACAGTTTCAATGTTCCAACAACATCTTCCTCAGACGAAACACTAATCAATACTAACAGTTCATAAAGAGCACCAGAAGGCCATGAGATCCTTTCTACGTCTTCCGCCAATCACGTCCCAGAATTTGTTTACTTTTAAAAACTAAATAAATTTTAACCAATCATAGTCCTTCACTCACAAGTCATACTCCGTAGTCAACTAAAATGTTATAACAAACTTGTAACATCTAACTACGTAACAAGTAAACTGAAACGAGGTGCACAAAAATGTTTTAGAAAAATCAATGCGTAACATATAAATAAATAATAAATGTAGAATAAATTAAATAAATAAGCTACAAACCATAAAAAGAAGCATTAAAAAAAGAATAAATAAATAATAAGAAACAAAAGGGCGGAGGAGGATGGTACAGAACAGATCTTATTTGTTGCAATACTTTCTCCGCACTTCTCTTCCCATTCCTCATTTATACTCAACCCACCATTCCAGTTCATCGCATTTTCTCCTGTTTTCCAAATTCTCCTCGCTTCTTTCCACTTCCTTTCCTTCTTGTTCTAGTATCTCCGCCACTTACCAGTCTATATCATGCGTTTCTTCCTGTACATGTTTGTAAATACCATTTCTGTCTCTTTTTAGTTTGACGTCATCCTTGTGTTTAAGCCTCTCCTTTAATTTCTTTTTCATCTCCTATATATACTGCCTCACAGTTCATACACGGAACACTGTACTCCACTCCTTTTTGTTCTTCTCTGTTTAGACTTGTTTCTCACTAAGTCCAAGACCCTCTTCCCTCCTTTCCTACACGTTTTCACTCCAACTTTTCCCAACAGCCGCTTGATTTTCTCGGTAATTCTTTACCCACTTTCAATTCCAAACCACCTTTTTTCTTTCCTTTTCTTTTCCTTCTTCATCCTCCTTTTCGTGCCATTTTCTCCTCCTCAGTCATCCTCACTATATCCATTCTCCTTTAATTGTTCCCAGTACCTTTCCACGTCTCTTCTTTTGATCTTCTTTCTTCCGTGTTAATATCCTCTATACTTCTTTCCTCCATGTTCCTTATGAAATTTTCTTTAGTTACTTCATCAACGTCGCTTCTCTTGTAAAAAAAAAAAAAAAAAAAAAAAAA